>ML778289.1:383344-403629 GCA_009831015.1 Picea engelmannii
CACAAGTATGTTTCAACCCATCATAAAATAATCATAAGTATTATCCTCTATAAGCCAACACCCTGCATTCTTGCAAAGTTCAACTATTCTCCACAGAAGAGGATTATTGTTGCATTTATAGTTGAATTCTTCGCTCATTTGTGAATTTGGAAGCACTTCATGGTTTCTGCATATAATGGAACATATATGTGTAACAAAGTATGAATAGCACAGAAAGAATGCCATTTTCTTAACAAAAGTCTTCAGGAGAGTAAACAATGTCTTCAAGAACCAGCAAGAAAATGTTATAAATCCGGAGCCCAACAGAGATTTCAACAATGCCGTCGAGATTCATGTGGTGGTTAATAAATGCTAGGCCGAGCACCAATCCACTGTGCTAGAGACTTCAGGTACAATCGTCGACCAAAATTTTAGTATTTTAATAGATCTAGGTTCTATAGAGATATTTATTTTTAGTGTAGCACTAAAAAGAATTAAAGTAAAGGCAGTCAAGAAGGATGAGTTTAGATACGTAGAAACGGATTCAGGTGCCAAACTGAAGGTTGGAGGAAATTTTATGGACTGCAGCATTAACTTGGAAGATTTTTTAATGAAGGCCAACCTATATGTCATGATCTTAGGATCATATTACATAGTGATTGGTATGGATTGGTTGGAATCACATGATGCAATACTCTACTGTAAGAAGAAACATTTAAGTTTAATAGACGATTTGGGATAGAGAAGAGTGATTGTAGGAAGAAACTGGAGAGTTTCCTTGACGTTCATCTCTTCCCTATATCTACAAAAGAGTATGAGCAAGGGATGTAATTGTATGAAATTTTAGCGCTAAATGAAAAGGGCAAGGGAGAGGAATTAAAAAACCTTCTAGTAGTATGAGAGTTTGTAGACGTATTTCTAGAAGAGTTACCAGGTTTGGTGCTTGAAAGAGAGTTGGATTTTACCATCAAATTTAAACCTGGAACTAAACCAATAGCAAGAACGGTGTATCAGATCTCAATTCCTGAGTTGCAAGAATTGAAAATGCAATTGAAGGAATTGTTGGAATTAGAACTTATATGTCCAAGTGTGTCACCGTGGAGTGCACCATTTATTTTCGTAAGAAAGAAGTATGGCTCGTGGAGACTTTGTATTGACTACCGTCAACTAAACAAAACAACGATCAAGAACCAGTATCCATTGCCAAGAATAGACGATTTGTATGACTAGATGAAGGATTGATCGTGTTTTCAAAGATTGACTTGAGATCAGGATATCACCAATTACGAATTAAAGAGAATGATATCCCTAAGACCGCATTCAAGACGAGGTTAGGACACTATCAATTTATGGTTTTACCATTTGGACTGACAAATTCCCTGGGGGTATTCATGAGTTTGATGAATGGGGTGTCCCACGAATACATGGAAATGTTTGTTCAAGTATTTATTGATGACATATTCATTGATTCTCGGATGAAATAAGAGCATGATGAACATTTAATATTGGTACTATAGTGTCTATGGGAAAACAAATTGTATGAGAAATTTCTTAAATGTTCTCTTTACCAATCAAAGATTCATTACTTAGGGAATATCATATTTGGTGAAGGTATCACTATGGATTTGGAGAAAGTAGAGGATATTATGGAATGACATGTGCTGAAAAACATACAAGAAGTATGCAACTCTATGGGTTTAGTAGGATATCACCTACGGTTTGTCGAATGTTTTTCGAAGATAGAAAATACGATCACCAAATTGTAGAAGAAAAATAAGAAGTTTTTATCGACCGAGAAATGTGATGAATAATTTAAAAGGTTGAAGGAGTTGTTGACGATAGCGCTGATAATAAAATTCCCCGATATGGACAATGAATTCTTGGTATGCATGGATGCATCCAAGGAAGGTTTAGGTGGATTATTAATGCAATACAGTCAAGTGATCGCTTACACCTCAAGAAATTAAGAAATCATGGGGAGAACTACGCAATGCATGATTTGGAGTTATTGGCCATTGTGTATGCCTTGAGAGTTTGGAGACACTAATTGATTGGACAAAAAATTCAAACTAAATATAGATCACTTTGGACTACAACATATATTTACGGAGAGTGACTTGAACACACGACAAAGGCATTGGTCAGAGCTACTTAGAGAATACGACTTCGATATTTCTTACATAAAAGGTACGGTGAATAGAGTGGCTAATGCGTTGAGTCGGAGACCACACATATTATGGGTAATACCTCTTCAGAAGAATCTTCGAGAAAATATTCTAGCATTACAAAGAGACAATGATTGGTATAGGAAGTTAAGGTAAATATTGGACAAGTTACCATGATGGTACCGAAGTTTGAAGGATATACATTGGACAATGGTGGATTGATGAGATATAAAAATAGAATTTATGTATTGCCTAATGAATAATTAAGAAGTTTGATCTTAAGTGAAGTGCATTGCGCTATGTACATGGCTCATCCAGGAATGACGAAGATGAAGGTGGACCTTAATCCTTTATTCTTCAGGAAGGGAATGAAAGAAGAAATTGTTAATTTCATGACAAGATGCCTAGAATGTCATCTAGTGAAAGTTGAGCATAGACATCCAACAAGATTATTACAACCACACATTATCCCAGAATCGAAATGGGAGGTCATTTCAATGGAATTTATTGTTGGATTGACACTGGCAGCAAGGAGACACGACTCAACTTATGTGGTAGTTGACATTCTGATGAAGAGTGCACACTTTGTACATGTGCGTATGACCTATCAGGTGCCATACATAGCTAGAGTTTTTGTCAATGAGATTGTGATATTGCATGGCATACCAAGAAAGATCATATATGATATAGGATCGGTGTTTACAGGACAATTTTGGACTAGTTTCGAAGAGGCCTTAGGAACACAAATGAACTTTAGTACAACATATCGCCCTGAGACAGATGAGAAGACAGAGAGAACAAACCAAAATTTGGAATATATGTTGCATATGTATGTAATGGAACAACAAAAATGTTGGGAAGAGTTCTTGCCACTGGTAGAGTTTGCATACAACAAAAAATATCAAAGTACCATTAAGATGGCACCATTTCAGTTTCTTTATGGGAGACCATGTCAGACATCATTGAGTTGTAATAGGGTTCTGGTGGGACCAGAATTGATACAATAAATGGAAGAACAAATGAAAACGATAAGACAAAGGATTAAAGAAGTGCAAGATTGATAGAAGAGTTACACTGATGTACATCAAGTTGAGAACAATTATGAAGTTGGCGATCAAGTTTTCTTGTGGGTGAAACCGCACAAAAATTCGATCAAGTTTGGAAAGGGTGTTAAAATATCTCCTAGGTTTGTGGGACCTTTTGAAGTTGTGGAAAAGAAAGGACCTGTGGCCCATCGACTAGCCTTTCCTGATTCTTTAAGGCGTATGCATGATTTTTTTGATGTATTTGTTTTGAGACATTATGTTAGTGATCCTACACATGTGATTGACATGATTTCTTTCCAGGTGTTAGATGAGGGTTCACTCATAGTGGAGCCAATCCACATTCTGGACCATCGTATTCGACAACTATGGTGTCGAATAGTCGATCATGTCAAGATTCAATGGGATAATTATAGTATGCACTCGACTACATGGGAGGAGCATATGATATCCATCAACAATTTCCTTATTTATTTGATAGATTAGAATTATATATCGTGTCAGATAGTTGTCACAATATCTTGAAAAGTTATAAGAATCACGAAAAATTGAAGGCCAATAGTACCCTTTCCTGATAATTTTAAAAGAAATAGTTTTAGCAGAAAAGTGACCTCCTACATGAATGACAAAATCTGAAGATCCATGAGTTTCTTGTAACAATTTTTGTGCTTTCTCATTGTTCACACAGCGAAGTAACATACCATCGATAGATATCCTAAATAATAAGTCTCCTAAAATGATATATATGGAATATTCAAGACATATCCTTCTCCTTTGATGAGTATCTAAGTTATCTGGACATCTTTGATTTTGCAGGTAATACACCAGATCCTTGTACCAGAGATGTTCAATTATAGGAAGGATTTGACTATCAATATAAAATAGTGTTGACAGAGAGCTATCTTGTTCATCAATTTCTTCACTCGCTTCTGCATGTTGAGCTAAGTGAAGGGATAAGTGATGCCCCTTAATGGTTTTAGAAGTCATGATAGTTAAATCATGCTCCTGGATCTTGGCAAGCAAATGTGCAAGCTTCCCTGAAAGATAAGTCCATGAGAGAAAAAACTTGACAGTAGGTAAAGGGACTTTTACCAGTGTGTTCTTACCTAAGATAAAGTGGTGAAATTTTTCAATAGATTTAACAAGAGAAAAAGAATGTTTTTCAAGATAAGAATATTTAAATTCATCATTTGACAAGATTTGACTCATGTAAGCTACTAGTTTCTCATTAACTTGGTCATCACATTGCATGAGAATAGAAAAAATTTCTTCCTCTATGGCATTAGTATATATAATAAATTCTTTTTCAAAATTTGTCTTCGCAAAAACCAGTGCATAACTAATTTCCTTGTTGATCCTTATGAAACAATTTTCGACGTCATTAATCCAAGAAAAGAAGCAATATTTCTTAAGAAGATTGTGAATTAGTTTGACCATTACATCAAAATCAAGAACAAACCTACTGACAAATTTGATAATACTCATAAAGGCTTGAACCTCATTTTTTGAAGTAGGAGCAGGAAGATTTAGGATAACAACAATCCTTTCAGGATCTATGCTTATTCTTGAATCAAAGACAATGTGTTCAAGGAGATTTCCCTTGGTAATGTCAAAGATAGACTTAGAAGGATTTAAATAAATGCCAAATTTCTTGCATCTTATGAGAACCTTTCTAAGATGACCAAAATGATCTGATCATTTTTTTGAATACACAATTAAGTCATCAAGATAAATCTGAATAATTTTGTCAATCAAATCGTCAAAAACTATTTGCATAGTTATTTATAAGGTGGCACCTCCATTAGATAAGCCAAAAGGAATACGTTCATAAGCGAATGTTCCTCAACATGTAATAAAAGTGGTTTTATATTTATCTGTCCTTTTAACCTTGATTTGATTATAACCAAAAAACTCGTCAAGTAAGGGCATCATTTGTGACCCTGTAACTTGATGGAAAATCATTTCCATTTTAGGGAGAAGAAAATGGTATTTTATGCTAGCTCTATTCAATGCACGAATAAACGCATAGTCTAATCTGACCAGTTCTTTTTCGAATGGGAACCAAATTGGAAACCCACTCAGAATACTTAACAGGGAAAATTATCCCAACGTTCAAGAGTTTTTCCAACTCCTTCTGAATAGTTGCTTCCAATGCAGGGTTAATGGGTATTTGTTTTTTCCTAACCGTTTTTATGCCCTCATTGATAGGAATTGCATGTTGTATAAAATCAGGATCAAAACCATGAAGATCCTCATAAGACCAAGCAAAAATATCTTGAAATTCATGAAGTAACTCAGTGAACTTCAAATTTTCTTCATCAGAACATTGGGCACCTATCTTAACATTCTTTGGAAAATCGAGAGTCATAATGTTCAAGGAAATGGTTTCACCCACTTTCCTTTAGAATCCTCTTCTTTATTTCTTTCTTTGTTTCCTACATCACTCTATAAAAATCAAATTTCTAGAGGAGTCACGCCCTTTGAAATTTTGTTGTCTTCCATGGATATAATCTCCTTGGGATTATAAGGTTCATTTTGTATGAAAGAACAGATGCTCTCATCACTAGGGAAGACCTACCATGACTCTACATTGTCAGGGATATGAGGACAATACAAATATTCAAAGTTGTAATCAGGTTTGTGGTAGAAGTTGCCTAGTATGAGAGGATGAAAAAACAACTAACTTGTCAGCCATTGAGTTTAATTCCCTTTTAACATGAGTGATGTTGAATGATAGCAAGTTAGAGATAAGCGCCCAAATAGTTTGGGTGTAGCATTTCATTAACTTGTTTCTAGGAGAATATATCTTACATACAAGGTTTACAACAAGTTCAGAGGCCCTAAAAACTTTAGGGTGACGACAACCTAAATTATAGGAATTTTCAATGCTTAGCAGTAACGATTCAAATTTGGTGACATTGTTTGTGCAGGAAAACTATAACCTATAGGAAAAGTTGTGAATTTTACCCATAGGAGAGAACAAGATAATGTCAGCTCCATTTCCTTCATTGGATAATGAACCATCAAAGTGCATATGCCACATCCCATCCTCTAGGTCGATTTGTTCTAAGTTAGTGTTTTCCTCATTGACAAAGATTGAGTACACTCCTAAGTCCTACTCGACATAATTTACATTAGGCTGTGGGATGCTTTATATATAAGGTGAAGTTATTCCCTCCCTTAGGACTATGATGTTCTTCCCATTCTGAGGAGAATATAAGTGTGTCTCTTCAAGGGAGAGGTATCCACCGGTCAAGGCTTGCTAGTATATTCCTAAGATGATTGAATAATTACTCATTGGCATGTCAATTAGTTGAATATTAAGGGTTGTCCTTATTTCAGGATGTGCACACAAAACTTGTTGGCATGTTTTATAGGAAGAGTTTTCTTGTCATTGATGGAAAGAACAACAATGATGATGGAAAACAGGAAAAGCATAAGCTTAGGAGGAGGAGTGAACAATATGCAGAGATCAAAGCATGTTAGGAGGAGGATCGTGACTGTCTGATCTACAATCCATATCAATGACAATGATGAATTGAAAAGAGAGAAAGTATAATTAAACAACTCGCTAGTTATAATCCCACAATCGATCTAGATCATCAGATCTCATAAACCCAAATATCGATGATTGTGGTTGATCTAAAAAATGACCAGATTAAGTCGGATTAAGTCATGACCATCAGATGCGCAACCTCCAGATCAATGTTAGGGATAGATTGTGGAGATCGAAAGGAGAATTAAATATCGTTCTATTTCCAATCCTGCAATTAGTCAGGACTGTCAAAGCTTATAGCTTCAAAGATCAACAATTGTGGTTGAATCACCAACAAATGCACAACTTTAAATTGTGAATCTTGGGTGATGAATTAAATCACTCACAATTTGTTTTTCCACAATCATCCTTGATCATGGATCTTCTTTGAGAGTATTCATGACCATTGGATCAAATTAAGTAGGAGGATAGGATAAGTGAGGTAAAAGATCTGATATCTTAACTATGTGAATTTTCATTAGCTGTCAGATCTCTTTAAAGTGGAAGGATAGTAAAATCAATGTTAGAGGTTCATTGGATCTAAACCAAGGCAAAGCTGCATCACATACAAATTGAGTCATTGATATAAGTTCATGATCAGTGAACAACATTAGTTTTGGGTCTAAATATGTGAGGAGGTTAAGCTCCAGAGAAGTCACTTTGAGAGATTTAGTTTGATATTTGAAATCTCCGAAGTTTGGAGAGCCAGAGAGACAGAATACATTCTTGACCATCAGATCATTCAAAGTAAATCTCAATCATCAGATTGTACGAAGAAGATCTCAAGCATCAGATTGTCCAAAGTGCATCTAGGTCGTCTAATACAGAGCATCAGTTTGAGATTTGAAATCTCTGAAGTCTGGAGAGTCGGAGAGATGAAATACATTCTCGATCATTGGATCGTCCGAAGTAAATGTCAATCATCAAATCATCCAAATAAGGCCTCAAGCGTTGGATAGTCTGAAGTGCATCTGGGCCGTCTAATCCCGAGGGTCATTTTGAGATTTGAAATCTCCGAAGTCCAGAGATTCAGAGAGCCAAAATACGTTCTCAACCATCATATCGTCTGAAGTAAATCTCAGTCGTCAGATCATCTGAAGAAGACCTCAAGCATTGGATCATCCAAATTGACTCTGGGTCATCTGATCTAGAGCATAAGTTTGAGATTTGAGATTTCATAAGTCCAGAGACCCGAAGGAGATCTCGACCATTGATCGAGAAAGGGGATGCATAACCGTTGATTTGGTTGAAAGGTCAAAATTCTGGAGTAGAGGAAGAGTTGTTGATTGAGAAGGAAAAGTGTTCGTGGATCATCGACTATGAAATATTGGAATACAAAAGAAAGCTAGGTTTGAGGTTTGAAACCCCCGAAGCTCGGATCAAAAAATAAATCACAATAATTGATTTAAGGAGGTTGGATTTGATTGATAGATCGTGAAATATCAAATCTGAACTGTCCATTTAGGAGAACTGCCAAGATCATGAGATCGACAGTCCTATCACATTATGGGGTTAGAACATGCTCAAATATTAATTTTTCGTGAGCGGGTTGAAATCAAAACCATGGTATCTCCAAAGGCATACATGGAGTTCTGTAGTGAATTGCGGGGTGAAAAGAAGGTTTCCCTCAAACCACCTATGGACGCGCTCGCAATCACGTGGTCAGGTGAAGTTCATATCCCAATTTCATATCAAAAAAAAAGGGGAGCTAGTGCTAACTATACCAAGATCGTGAAGTTCCTTTTGAATAGGCGTATGGTCACGTGAAGGAAGGGGATTAGAAGCCAAAGAAGCCATAATTTTTTGGCTATAATTGACAGAGAAGACAAAGAGTTGTGACTACCATAGAAGCCAAAGAATCTTTGGATAATGACCACTAATGATGAACAGAGATAGAATAACTGCCAAGGAAGATGAAGAGTTCATATGATGATCAGGAAGACGACTCGATGTGAGAAAGACATGCAGAACAGAGAGTAGATAGAGATTTTTTGAATGTTATGCATGTGGGAAGGAAGAGGTGCAGGGAATAAAATGTAGATGCAACACATATCATAATAGGATGAAGAGAAGATGAACAGAGTAGCGTTGTGCAGAGGAAGAAAAAGGGCAGAGCATAGAAGAAAAAATATGCAGAAGCGGAACAGAGCATAGAGACTGAAGAAGGCAGAGGAGATATGGATTTGTAACAAACCATATCAGAGACACAACAAGTAAGTAATGTTTTATATCTGAGGGTGCTTCTAGGGAGGATTGTTTTCCTCATAGTTTTAAGTGGGTGCTTGAACACAGGGAGTTGTAGCTTCCATCTGGTTACAACCAGAAAAACCAGGGTGGTAGGGTGGTGCAAGGGAGAACCATTGTTCTTTGTTATATAGGTTGGTGCCTATGTTACTCAAAGTTGATGCTTCCATCCAGTTCGTGCTGGAACACTCAGGGAGTTGGTGCTTCCTTCTAGTGGGTGCTAGAGAAATCGGAGGGTTGGTGCTCTCTACAAGTTGCATCTTGTTAAAGATGAGGTTGTAGACTCATGTTGAGTTGGTGCTCAAAGAAAGATGATGTACAGAACTTAAAAGATTGCCTATCATTCGAAGAAGAAGAGGTTTTCTCCCTTTATGGGTTTCCCCATGAAATATATATCTCTGTGTATATCAAATGTGTGATTGATGTTTTTTATTTCTGTTATTCATGTCTTTCATAATCTTGATGATCACTTGGAGAAGGTTAATAATATTTTAATAGGCATAAAATTATTTAAGCATAGTAACAACTGATTCACCCCCCCCCCCCCCTCTCAGTTTTCTTAGTAATTCCAACAAAACTAAGGTCACATCCTTTATCTCACCTATGGTAGATTGTTGTAAACTATTATAAGAGAGCATGCTTCTGGCATTTTCATTTGTACAAGACAACCCTATCTCTTCCATAATTATTTCCTACATTACGCTTGGGCCCGAACCACCATCAATCAGACAACAATGGGCTATTTTGTCCATAATATTTACAAAAATGAAAAATGGGTTTTTTTTATAGGGTCTCTAAAATTATGTACACCTACTTTATTTACAGTTGAGTCCTCTTTGTCTACCTCTTCAGAGAGATTGGCTATGATGAAATATTTTCCTTCCATGAAAATTTTCAGATTCTTTTGTTGCTCTAGGACGACAACCATGTCCATAAGAGTAGCATTGACTTTAATATTAGCCAATTGATTGAGAATATTGTATTTGGAAGAGGGAAGAGGGGAGGGAGTTCATCGACTACTAGGAGTTTTATTAACTTTTACAATAACAATTGGTGAATATGAGCTTGGGCTAGAAGAAATGCGAGGAGGATCATATTTACATTTCAAAGCATAATATTTATTCCTAGTGTTTATGATCATGCCATCCTCTGGTTCTGCAAAATCTAGGAAAACAATAGTAGTTTCAGGGATTTTACCAAATATTTTATCTCTGGCACTCTTCTTTACCTCAAAAGTACTTTCCTCATGGTCTTCTTGACAAAATTTACACCAACTACGAGGCATCATGGATTTAGGATGAAAGTTGTTTTCATTAGGATTCCTAAAGGGCGGTCAAGAAGAAGATGAGGCCCCAGGGGTAAGTGAAGGGACATTTCCCTTTTTCTCATACGCTATCATACAATTATTCATGTCTTGTACAAGCTGTAAGAGGGTGGATATGTCCATTTGTTTAACTGAGTCACCCTTGTGAATACTTTCTCTTTCAAGCTATTCTTCATACTCTAAAAAACTATGTAGAGCGGAACCAATGTTATCGATGGAATTTTATTCAAGCCTATGGTGATAGGGAGAAGGTAGATCATTATAGTAATGCATAAAAGCGACTTGGTTCTGAGGGAAAATAATTTTGGGAATTTGGTTATATAACTTGGTGAAACGTAAGTTGAAAGACTTGATAGTCTCACCGTCTTTGCACACAATTTTATTGTACTCCCATAATTTCTCGACTGGGATCTTAGACTACCCATGAGTAGATTTGAATCAATAAGCTAACTCTTCCCAAGTGGAAATAATCTTGGGAGGAAGATCAACGAAATTTTTCGATGCTTTCCTTTTAAGGGAATTAAGAAATGTGCGCATACAAGTGTCATTGTCATTGGCTCCTATGTTTTACAGGCATTAGAAAATGCCACCAAGTGTTCATTCGTAGTGACTATGTTATTTACTTAAAACCTAGAGAGATGCTCTTTGAATTTTGGAAGTGGAAGAGTAGGAGGTGCTAGGTTCAAAGGAGAGGAAAAATGCCACAGATTAGTAGTAGAATATTCTTCAAATTAAAAGAGACCATACTTCTTTATGACCTTAGTGGGATTGGTGGTAGATTGGAAAGGGACTTGATGGATATACAAGCTACCAATCACTGATGAGGATTAAGGTTGATATGAGTATGCACCTGTAGTGCCACAAGAGCCACTACTAGATTCCATCTTGTGAATGATAGGTAAGGGAGAGAAAGAGAAACTTGATGAATCAGACAAATTTCTCCTTAGAGTACTTTGTTGAGTTGAAAAAACAACCTTTCTTCTTCCTATTTCAACAATAGGGTTGATCTCAGGTGATAAATCTCTTCTTCTCCTAGAGATGAGATGGTTTAAGGACATGAAAAGAAGATCAAAACTTTAGGAAAAAGAATGTTATGGATGATTCACAGGTGTCTTTACCTAGCTTCCCAACATTCTTGGACACTTGTGTCTTGCTCAATCACTGCCCACGAGAATTCAAGCTCAACCTAGGTATTAGAAGTTTCTAAGATGGTATTGAATAAGGTTAAAGCAATGTTGGACTGATTTTTAAGATTGGGCTCAATATTGGGATGCCTTGTAACAGGTGTTGTCATGAAGGAAATAAAACAATGAAAGAATCAAAAGCATAAATATAAAATTTTCAATGATAATTAAGCATACAATCAACCAGAGAGATATGGAATATCTCCCCAATATGGTCACCCAATATATCTTGAGGAAAATATATGATTTATCTTACTTGAGCAATTTCGAATCCCTCCTAGCTAAGGCAAGATAGTCAGGAATATCACCCTATGTTTTGTAGCCTCAAAAAGTATTATTAATTACAAGGGCTTAGGACGATTTTTTGAATGAAAAGATTGTTGCAAAATATGAAATTTTTATATAATTTTTTGAAAATATACATATTGCAAAAATTAAATGTGGAGATCAAAAGCAAAAGTAACCCAGTCAAAAATTCACACAAATGAGACAAAATAACAATCACTTTATTTCATTCCAAAAAATAAAAGTATCTCTCTCTTTACAAAATTGTAGTGAGGGCATGGACCAAAGTCAAATTTAGATATCCCCGATGAAAACCATACAAAAGAATTGACAAGAAGTAAAAACTGAACTTTTAAAATCTGGATCAGCTTGCCACAGACTATTGCCAATTTAACTCTTCACAATATCCTTTATCAGTTATGAAACTCAATCCATAAACAACCAAGTATACATAGACTATAAAAGATAGATCAACACCTATGAAACAAACATTTGAATGATATGGTCCATCTTTGAACCTTGCTATCTACAATGGGACCCCGCTGTCAAAAAGAGAATTAGGCCTTTAATGAACTAAAGAATGAATGAAAAATGAAATATCTCATGAAAACAAAAGAGAAAACCTAGTATTACTTTCTCCTTCTATTCTCTCATTGTTCTTCCTTCTTATTTGGCTTTTATGTATTCCAAATTAGTTGAAGTAGTTCAAGTACTTCCTTTAGTTAAGTTAATTAAACTTAACTAATTTTAGTTTAGGGGAATTAATAATAATAATAATAGTTAAGGGTCCTTATTTAATAATAACTAAGTAGGTGGGACCCCTTATAACTACCTTCTTTTATTATTTACAAAAATAAACACAATTTAGATAATCATTCAAACACATGTCTCCTTGTAAATCCCAAAATTATTTCCAAAATTTGAATATTAAATATCATAAATAATTCAAATCAAATCCAAAACATGTAATTAACCACATTATCCCCAAAAAATATCTTGTTGTCCAAAACTTTCTCCATACCATTGTTTTCAATAAATCAACCATAAATACATAACTAAAATCCATATTTTCCAGTTTTAGAGGCAATCCTTCTTCTGTCACTCATGTCCCCTTTGGACTTCCCATAATTAGCCTTAGGTTGATTCAAACCTTGAGGCTTAATCTCACTAATAACATGGGATAAATTGTCCTTCATATGCATATTGGAGGAAACTGATTTTGATGAGTCATTTGAAGGATATGAGGGGGAGGCAACAACTTTACGTTTGTATTGCACATGGGTAACCTCAGTTTTAAGTCATTTTCTAGATTGAAAGGACTGAACAGGTGAATGTACAGGGGAAATTTGAGCATTAGGATTTACAGGTGGTGGAGGAGGAGGCAATGACAAGTTGGGCTAGTCAAGATGGTGGGAGATTGTCAGATTGAAAATCTCATTCCATCCATCATTTTCAGGAACTTATGGTTGCACGGATACATGAGGAGGCACATGAATACCAGGGATATTTTGAGGCTATAAGGGAGGCCTCTCTAATCTAAGTTGAACTATCCCTTTCCCAATCCAATTTAAGAACCTAGCTTGAAATAGTTGGCACAACTCCTGGGGGTCGACATCAAAATGAATTGAGAATATAGGCCTTCTAGGATGTCTGTACCAATTACCTCTTCCTCTATTATTTCTTCCATGAAGTGCTCTTTTGAAGAAAAACATCCTGTATGCAACAATTCATTCGAAACTAGTGCTTAACATACCATACATGGGATTTTGTTTATATGAAACAAAGTTTGGCTCAGAAATCGACATAAGACCCATGCAATTCAATCCATAATAAATTATTTAATAATTGCAAAGTGAGCAGGGGATGAAATAACATCCATGGATATCTGAAGGGATTGTAATGAGTGAAAAAGTGGTAGCATGACAGGGAGTAAGAACACGAGTATTGCTCAAGAATTCATTAAATAAATAATTGTGCAATCAACACCAAAATATATCAGCTGCCACCTATTTTTGTGTCATATATTTGCCACTGCCATACAAAGTGTTTAATTTATTTTATAGATCAGGGTGTGCAAAAATGAAATTGGGATCGTGAGGGGGTTATAATGAGTGAAAAAGTGATAGTATGAGAGGTAATAATACATATATTGTTCATAAAAATAAATTAAATCAAACAACAACCAGAAATATGTTCATACAAGAATCCAATAAGTATCCACCTTAAAACCAAAAAACTTCATTTAATTGTCCCTTATTTAAAGACAAAATACTCAATTATAGCAGCCTTCGTATCTATACAATATCTATGCAACATCATATAACACCATTTCCAATTCCATAATTATAACCCTTTGAGTCATAGTCTGTCATGCTCCAATGCTAATCCTTTTTCTTTTTAAAACAAAATATAATATGCAGAGTGATTCCAAACATCCATGTCCAATATTCATTCCTTGAAATCAAATAATAATAGACCCAATATTAACCACCAATAATCAACTTTCCATCATTGTTCGACATAATTCATTGCATTAAAACTCATAATTGGGCCCTGATTCAATCACATACAGTTCTTTAAAACTATAATCGACACAAATCTTGATTTGACAATAGAATTTAACCAATAACATGCAACTCTGAGCCTAAGTTTTTTTGAAAATCAAACATATACAGATTTCCTTTAAAAGAATTACGCAACAATTGAAAATCATATAATGCTTGAGGAGAAACAAAACCACATTGTGCGCAAGGAGAACATAACCAAATCACACACATGTGTCTTTTAAACTTTGAAGGGACCACGAACATGCTAGGGTTTAGCACTGTAAATGGAGGTAAGAGAAAATAGCTTGATCACAGGAGATAGTCTCTGAGACACAGAGTTTTCATGTTCTTTTAAAACAATTGTTGTAGAGAGGTAAATAGATGTATCATTGCCCATGCCCCCTTTTTTATCAAGTTGTCATTAGGGAATAATATTTGAAGAAACGAAGAGAAAGGAATTAATAATAATTTTAGTGCTAAATGAAAAGGGTGAGGGAAAGGAATTAAAAAACCTTCTAGTAGTATGAGAGTTTGTAGACGTATTTCCAGAAGAGTTACTAGATTTTCCACATGAAAGAGAGCTGGAGTTTACCATCGAATTGAAACATGGAGTTGAACCGATAGCAAGAACTTTATATCATATGTCAATGCCTGAGTTGTAGGAGTTGAAAATGCAATTGAAGAAATTGTTGGAATTGGAACTTATACATTCAAGTGTGTCATCTAGGGGTGCACCATTTATTTTCCTAAGAAAGAAGGATAGATTGTGGAGACTTTGTAGTGACTACTATAAACTAAACAAAGCAACGATGAAGAACCAATATCTGTTTGTTAAGAACCAAATATCAATATAGCATAAAAAAACCTCAGAATAAGTACTCAACGCCTTGAAAAAAATATAATTTCAGATAATAAGCCTCTTCGAGGGGGAAACCTCCTTTTACCCCACATAAATGTTCAAGTACAAGCTGATTCTAAATGAAAATGTCTCCTTCATATATATAGGAGACTAGGAGGTATAATTACAACTAATGGAATAAACTCGACATAAATAAAATAACATTACTAATGTAATATGCCCCAATTAAGGGGTGATGAGCCAATATTAGGGATTAACATGCCCCTCCCCTTGAGACAAGTGTTGTCCGCAACGCTTGAGTAAGTCTAGATGCTTCTGTATAAAAGACTCATCTTACCAAGTGGAATCTTCAACCAGTAGTTTCCTCCATTTAATGAGATACTCTGAAATGGATCGATTCCTCAACTAGCGAATTCTTGTGTCAGTGATGGCTTCATGATCCAATATGTTTTTTCCTTCCTCATCAAGTTCTGGCAATATAGTTTGAACTGGGATCTTGTCACCTATAACCTTCTTTAAGAATGAAACATGGAAAACTAGGTGTACTCATGAAGATGCAGACAACTCCAATTTGTATGCCTTAGTACCAATCTTTTGCAACACCTTATAAGGGCCATAATACTTTGGTGATAATTTATTATCCTTCTTGGCTTGCTTAAGGGAAATTTATTTGTATGGTTGTAGTCTTAAAAACACCCAATCCCCTACTTCAAAACTTCTTTCACTACAATGTTGATCTGCTTGTTGTTTCATGTGATTCTGTGCCATGGTCAGGTTGTCCTTTAAGATTTGGAGAATTTTTTGTTGATGCTCGATGTGATCTTCCACTACTTGAACCTTAGACTTTTCCTTTAGAGAAGAAGTGATGGAAGGAGGGTGGTATCCATAGAGTGCCATAAATGGTGTCATTTTTGTTGTAGTATGAAAGGAAGTGTTATACCACCATTTTTCCAAGGGTAACCATTTGAACCATTGTGTTTGTTTATCAGAGACAAAGCACCGAAGGTAGCCTTCTAGACATTTGTTCACTATCTCAGTTTGTCCATCAGATTGAGGATGACAGGATGAGCTATGAGCCAATTGAGTACCCAAACAACAAAATAATTCTGTCAAAAAATGTTCAGTGAAGATGGGATCTCTGTCACTTACAATAATCTTTGGGCTACCATGTAGCTTTTGAACTATCTCCATGAATGCAGTGGCAACTGTACTAGCTTTGAAGGGATGAGAGAGTGCACAAAAGTGTGCATACTTGGTCAGTCTATCAACAATCACCATGATGACACTCTTTCCTTCACACTTCGGTAACCCTGTGATGAAATCCATGGAAACCTCCTCCCAACACTGACTTGGGATGGCTAATGGTTGTAAAAGACCTGGGGTCTTAATTGTTTCCACCTTATTTTGTTGGAAAACCAAACATTCTACCACAAACCTTTGAACATCAATTTTAAGGACATCCCCAAAAAAATCCTTCTTGACTCTATTTTAGGTTTTCAAAAATCCCGAGTGCCCTCCTACTGGAGAGGTGTACAATTCCAATAGTACATTTTGTTCGAGTTGGGAGTTCTTACATAAATATAAGAGATCTTTGTACCATAGTGAATCATTTTTCCATGTAAATGTATCTGATGCACTGGAATCCTGTTGCAACCTTTGACTGAGAGTCCACACTTTTTCGCCATTCTTCCATTCATCCCTTTCTTCTATTATCCAATCAAGTTGGATGATCGAGATAACATAGAGAAAGGCCTCAACATCTTCATCCTTTCTTGAGAGTGCATCTGCCACAACATTTTGCTTCCACTTTTTATAGACGATTTCAAAATCATAACCCAATATCTTGGTTACCCATTTTTTTTGTTCTTCTTAAGATACTCTTTATTCCAAGAAGTATTTAAGGCTATCAGGGTCTGTTTTGACCTTGAAGTGCCTACCTATTAGGTAAGGACACTATTTCTTCAATTCATGTAGTATTTCCATCATTTCCTTCTTATAAATGGGTTTATGTAAGTCCTTTCCCTTGAGTGGTCATCTTTCAAAAGCTAGGTGCCTTCCTTCTTGCATTAGGACAACACCAATTCCATTTCTTGAGGCATCACATTCCACAATAAAGACTTTTGTGAAGTCTGGAGTGGTCAATACATGAGATTTGCACATTACCTCTTTAAGTTGTTCAAAATCTTTAGTTTCCTATGGATTCCATGAAAATGGATCCTTCTTAGTTAGTGTCGTTAAAGGTGCTACTATTCTTCCATAGTGTCAAACAAACTTGTGGTAGTAACATGTCAAACCCAAAAATCCTCTAAGATTCTTCAATGTTTTGGGAATCGGCCAGTCCATCATGGCCTTAATCTTGTTAGGGTCTACCTTGACACCTTGATGAGATACAATATGACCCAAATACTCTACCTCCTTCACTCCAAAGAAAAATTTGGATGGTTTTGCATATAGTTGTTGCTCCTTTAGTAGTTGTAGCACCTTATCAACATGTCGCACATGATCCTCCCAAGACTTTCTATAGATTAGTATCTCATCAAAAAATAATAACACAAATTTTCGAAGGAAGGGCTTGAAAATGGAATTCATCAACCCTTGGAATGTGGAAGGTGCATTTGTAAGGCCATAAGGCATGACCAAAAATTTATAATGGCCTTAATGAGTTGAGAATGTTGTTTTTGGGATATCTTCTTCCTTCATTCTAATCTAATGATACCCTGAACGAAGATCCAATTTTGTGAAATAGATTGCTCCTTGTAGTTCATCTAACAATTCACCAATGAATGAATGGGAAACTTATCTTTAATAGTGATCTTGTTGAGCTCTCTATAATATAGACACATACACTGTAATGATCCCAAGACAAATTATTTCTTGGAATCACTAACTACTATTAATTTATTGAGTTTCTAAGTGCATACAAGATTCATCAACACATGGAGATCACAATATATTCAAAATGTAGAAGCACAAGCAAAGATCTGACCTTTTTATTATGAGCAATGTAAGATCAATACAATAGATGGCCGATCTGCTATAAACCTCAGATGGCCGTACAAGCAATAGATATGAGCTGCTACAAAATGCTCCCAACAATACAAAATGAGCCTCCAAAGGCTGGATATACAATGAAGACTAAATCAAGCAGATCTGCCATGTCCTGATAGAATGTTGAAGCCCTGAATAATTCTGCCCAGCTACCAAAAGTGTCGAATCATCCCGAGAAAGATGCCAAATGATAGATCGGGAAACTGCAAGGAAAACACATATGTCCAAATTCCCAAATCCACTCTCAAACTCCGTAGATCTGAATTCTCCACTGAATGATGTGCCCCACTGGATGACTGAAACCCTAGCTGGTTTGACCCTGATGAAGGAGATCTCCAAATGATCTGAAACTCTCCAAGAATATAGATCGGGTGATGGTGAGAACAACCCAGGTGCCCGAATCTCCAAGATCCCTCTCAATCGTTGTAGATCTGAAATCTCCACTGAATGGTGCACTCTACTGGATGAATGAAACCCTAGTAGGTTCAGCCCTGATGAAGGAGGCCTCCAATTGCTATGAAACTCTCCAAGAATATAGATCGGGCTATGAGAATCCCGTGGGAGAAGTTTCGGGCTCAGATCTCAAGCAGATCTCCCTAGATCTGAGTTTTACTGAATCACAGGATGTCCCCTATGGCTCCCAGATGCCCCAATCTGCAGACAAATGTAGAATGATGCTAACCCTCTAGAAAATCCCTCAAACTAATGGTCCTGCCCCTGCAAACAAAACCCAACTGTTGGAATGGCCCTAGGCCCTCAGGATAAGCTGGATCGAACCTCCCTCGATAAACTGGCCCTGAGACTAGAATGGTGTGAAGGAGTCTTTCATCCCCGAGACCAAGCTATGGAACAAGGTGAGTGGATATTTCACCACTGAGTTGCTCCCAAGGGTTTGTACAACAAAACCCCCAAACTGAATGCTCAAGAGCAATAGCAAATGCTAATACAAAACCAAAATGAGTAATAGGTGCACCCTAGCCTCTTACTTATACTTTTCCTTCTAATTCTCTGTTGAGTTAGGTTAACTCTCAGGGTTAATCTTCTATTCTTATATTGAGTTATCTTTTACTCCTTTCCTTTTCCTTTCTTAAGTCAGCTTAAAAATATAACTTTTAACTTCTTGACTTTTTCCCCCCTTCAGTGTGAGACTATGACCTAGTGGGGGTGCCCAGGCCACTGAGTCTCCTCATTACCTCTCTAAGAGGTGGGGGACATTACATACACCATGAGCAATCTTTCTTGAATACCATTACCACTGGTACAGAGTAAGAAATTTGGCTAGGTATAATAATGCCAGCCTCTAACATTTCTTCAACCATGCGCTCAATTTCACTCTTCTGGGTGTAAGGGTATCTGTATGGCCTAATGTTAGGAGGAACACTCCTAGGAATTAGGTGAATTTCGTGATCATGATTTCGAGTGGGTGAAAGACCTTTGGGAATATCTTCAAATACTTTGGAATGCTTATCAATGATCCCTTGGAGATCTTGAGGAATAGATGGCTTAGATGTTTGAACATCTAGTGAGTATAGTTGTGCAATAACGCCTTGATGACCCCATTTCAATAATTTTTTCATTCCATTAGAGCTTATCACCTTACCGGGTTTCCTTGTGATAGCTCTTAACTCAATTTCTTTTCCTTCCAATGAAAATTTCATGAAAAGTTCTTGAAAATTAAAATCCATTGTTCCTAATGATTGTAACCATTGGATTCCTAGTACAACATCAATACCACCCATGGGTATAGCAATCATTGGACTATTCATTACATATTCCCCCATAGTAATATTGATCTTATTGCATTTTCCTGAGCAATTGATAGTTCCTCCATCTGGAATCATTACATGAAACTCTGGCACTAGATATACAAAGAAATTGAGAGCTTTGGCTAATTTATAATGAATGAAATTATGAGTACTACCAGAATCAGTTAGGACTATTACCTTTTTATTTTTGATGTATCCTTCGATCTTGAGGGTTTGAGGAGTGCTAATTCTAGCCAATGCATTACACGATATCATGGGAGTCAACTCTTCAGACGAAATTGCTTCTACGTTTTCATCTTGAGATGGT
>ML778289.1:409210-421203 GCA_009831015.1 Picea engelmannii
GAATATCATTGAGATCCTCTATCTCGAAAAACCTTCATTTAGGCCCTCAAAATGGCCCCGAAAGTTAAAACCTGCTAAAAATAATAAATTGCCAAAATGGCCAGAAAACTGTTTTGAGCCATTTGGAAAAGGTGGGTAGCCACCGATATCCACATGGATCAGACGCATCCAAGGAAGGTTTAGGCAGAGTATTAATGCGAGATGATTGATTGATCGCTTACATCTCAAGGAAATTAAGAAAGAATGAGGAGAACTATGCAATGCATGATTTGGAGTTATCATCCATTGTGTATGACTTAAGAGTTTGGAGACACTAACTGATTAGACAAAAATTTGAACTAAAGATAGATCACTGTGGACTACATAATATAATTACGGAGAGTGCCTTGAATGCATGACAAAGGCGTTGGTCAGAATTTCTTAGCGAATATGACTTCGAGATTTCTTACATAAAAGGTATGGTGAACAGAGTGGCTGATGCATTGAGTCAGAGACCACACATATTATGGGTAATACCTCCTCAGAGTAATCTTGGAGGAAAGATTCTAGCATTACAGAGAGACGATGATTGGTACAAGGAAGTTAAGATAAATATTGGAAAAGATACCATGATGGTACCGAAGTTTGAAGGATATACATTGGATAATGATGGATTGTTGAGATATAAAAATAGAATTTACGTATCGCCTAATGAATAACTAAGAAATTTGATCTTATGCAAAGCGCATCGTGCTGTGTACATGGCTCATCTAGGAATGCCATCTAGTGATAGCTGAACATAGACATCCGGCAGGATTATTACAGCCACACATTATCCCAGAATCAAAATGGGAGGTCATTTCGATGTACTTTATTGTTGGATTTCCACTGACGTCAAGGAGACATGACTCAAGTTTTTTTATATTTGACACTCTGACTAAGAGTGCACACTTTGTACATGTACGTATGATGTATCAGGTGCCAGACATAGTTATAGTTTTTTTTAGCGAGATTGTGATATTGCATGGCATACCAAGAAGGATCATATTCGATATAGGATCGGTGTTTACATGACGATTTTGGACTACTTTCCAAGAGGCCTTGGGAACACAACTAAACTTTAGTACAACATATCACCATGAGATAGATGGGAAGACAAAGAGAATGAACCAGATTTTGGAAGATATGTTGCATATGTGTGTAATGGATCAACAAAAATGTTGGGAATTTTTTTTTGCACTGGTAGAGTTTTCATACAACAACAACTATCAAAGTACTATTAAGATGGCATCGTTTGAGTTTCTTTACGTGCGACCATGTTAGATGTCATTGAGATGGGATCAACATGAGTATAGGTTCTTGGTGGGACCATAAGTGATTGAAGAAATGAAATAAGAAATGAAAACACTAATACAAAGGATTAAAGAAGCACAATATCAACATAAGAGTTATGCTGATGCACATCGCGTTGACTGCAATTATGAAGTTGGCGATCGAGTTTTCTTGCGAGTGAAACCACACAAAAGTTTGATCAAGTTTGGAAATGGTGCTAAACTCTCTCCTAGGTTTGTGAGACCTTTCTAAGTTGTGGAAAAGAAAGGAATCGTGGCCTATTGACAAGACTTGTCTGATTTTTTGAGGCATGTGCTCAATGTTTTTCATGTATTTATTTTCAGACATTATGTTAGTGATCCTACACATGTGATTTCCATGTGTTCTTTGCAGGTGTCAGATGAGGGTTCACTCATGGTAGATCCAATATGCATTCTATACCATCACATTCGATAGCTACGGTGTCGAATAGTCGATCAGGTCAAGGTCCATTGGGACAATTATAGCCCACACTTGACTACATGGCAGGAGCATATGATATGCGTCAGCAATTTCCTTATTTATTTGATAGATTAGGCTTATAGATCTTGTCAGATACTTTTATTACTCCATTTTATATATTTTATAACTTTAGAACAAATTTTAAAACAAGAGGAGGTGTATGTAATATCCTGCTCTTGTGAGCACATGTTATCGACTTATTCTTTGAGGACACTTGTGTGCAAGTGATCCGATTATAATACCTGGTTTTTTTTTCTTATGGATTTTTATGATAATGTTGATAGTTGTGATCTAATGTTATTATATATATATATATATATATATATATATATATATATATATATATATTGACAAATATTGTTGACGATTTTTCCTTGAGTGTGTAGGACACTTGACAGATTTTTGATGTGAATGGCATCAATGGACCTCCTTAGACTATAGATTGAGTCATGGAGTGGATTGTATTGGTTTGAGTATTTCATTTATGCATATGTGACATATGATTGATTTAGTATTATTATGTATATGGATAAGTGACAATGTTTTGTGAATGGATGCAGTCTCACAAATGATTGCTAATATGACTCACATAAGGAGTAAAGGGGTCATGCACATAAACCTGATATTGAGGGAGATGTGTGGAAGCATCCCTGTCACATCCTACTAGCACTCCCTTTGTGGCTCGAATTGTAGGTTAACGATTACCTACTTCGAGAGGTCCATGATGTCTTGAGGGCATACTGAGACAGTTGCTCACGAAAAATTTAAGCGACACACAATAAGGTTGAGTCCTTATTCCTTAGAAGCCCTTAGTCTCTCACAAGGTCACCCAAATGTAGTGTTGACTGAAGGGTTGGACAACTACCAAAACCAATCAAAGGCGAGTGGCACCCTTGGAGCACTGAGTGTGTCTTGAAGGGAACGTAGCGTAAATAAAACTTGAGTCAATGAATCTAGGTGGCCTGGAAAATATGGAAAGAATAACTATAAACCTTAAAAAAAATATTTAGGCCTTGTGAGATATGAATAATTAATGAGTGGTTTATTAGTTGTAAATCCCAATAAAGGTCTAAGACTACTAAAAAAAAATTAGGCATAAGTCTAAGTTATTTTAAGGAGACTAAACTAAATTATTAACTAAATTAAAAAGAGGAATGAGGTAAATCAATTTAAGAATTAAGTAAAATGAAATAAACCTAAAGATTTGATTTAATGCACATATGTGCAAGAAAATACCAATTTGGAATTCAATATAAGAAATGAATAAAACTGAGAGAATATGTGTATGTATAGAATGATATTTAGAGTTTAGCTACCATTACTTTAAGTAGAAGAAGACTCATATTTTAACTCAACTTATATTTAGTAAGGTGTGTGTCATTAAATAAGAATACGGGGAATAAAAATACAACTATGAGTGATTTAAGGAGCGCATTTGGGAAATGTGTGAGAAATTGACTTCTACTTAAAATAAAATATGGAATTACTTGTGCAACTTGGGGGGAGGGTGACAAGTGTGAGGAGGAATAATTCTCAATTAATTAATTATTTTATTTTTATTTTTGCAAGCTATAAATAAATTGGTTTCCAAGGAAATAGATCAACAATGGTTATTGGTAAAGTTATGCTGCTAAATCATGTTTGACTAGTTTTACTTGTGAGAGTTGGGATACCAAGTTTGAGAGAGAGTGGTGGCTTTACTTTGCGAGGTAAGCTTAGAGCTAGAGTAATTCTAGTTTTTTGTGTGTGGCCCTTTTGTCACTCGGGGGATAAGGAGGAAGAAGAGTATCCATAGTGTTGGTTGAGATGTACCAGTGAAGTCTTCGTGGTTAGCAAGCAGAAGGACAAAGAGATTTCTAGTTGCCGAAGAACATCTCCAAGCCCAGCTTAGTCGATGACGATATTCTCATTGAGTTTGAATTGTAATAAGTTGAATCACATATGTACGATTTATTTTATTTTGTCGCAACTCTGATGTCTTATTATATTCTCATTGAGATTGAATTGTATTAAGTTAGAATCAATTGTTTTACCTTTATTAGCCTCAAGAAGAAGTCTTGAAGATTCCGTTAAGTCGTAGTTCTACGGAAATATATTACCTGTTACTATATATAATGTATTATTCAAATCTTTTAGTTGGTTATCTACAACGATAAGGATTTAATCCTGCAAGTACACAGTTAAATTAATTCCGAGGTCTCCTTATAGGAAAATTTTCTTTCTTGATTCCAAACTTTGTAGATACTTGGAAGTATGATATAACCCTCCCTCAATAAAAGGCATACTCCTTTGTTGTTGAAAAAGGCTCTATTATATACGCTATCAACCATCCGTTCAGGTACATTTTTTTTGTCCTCTTAAAGTTAAGTCGCCCTAGGTTTTTTGTTTTAACCAGTACGCTGGAACGAGACATAAAATAAGTCACAAATATATGCTTACACTATTAAATCTGAGTGCAATACCCAAGCTAAATCTAAACCACGACATCTCTACCTTCTAGAAGATCGATGCAAGCCAAAACGTATTGTAAATTTATAGAAGAGCTATTGATCATATGTTGGTTCACTCATGCTTTATTAATGTTTATTTCTATTATTATATTGTTGGAAATTTTTCCATGATAATTAATGATTAAGTCGTTACTCTTTTAACCAATAGATTGGAGTGTGAATAAAGTTAATTAATATATTTTATAGCAATTGCTTACTTAAGGCCTATTATTTATATTATATTGCAATAACTCATTCCTAGAGAATTAACAATTGACAATTGAAACTATTCATAAATTTAAGAATTGAAATCTAGTTCACATATTAAATTAATTTATGATGAAGTCCTTACTTAATACTCGACAAACCGATTGGAAACAAAGTTAGGTTATATTTTATTAGTAAATGATTACATAAGACTGGTTATTTATATAATATCGGGTTATTTATATAATATCAGGTGATTAAATAAAGGGATAATGTATTATTATATTTAATATAATAATACATCCCTTGTTTTAAAAATACAATTAACTGCATCGCGTGTTTTAAGAAAAAAAATTCGTTCATTCCAAGACATCAGTATTTGTTTTAAATGTTTAACCTTAAATGAAAATGTTTGGTCGTTTCTCTTCATTGGATGTCCTTGTATTAAATCATTGTCCACAAGTCAATTTATTAGTATAGTATGGAACGAGAGTGGTCTTCTTATAAATTTTTTCAATGGATATACATAATGCAGTGGAATCCTTATTATATTATTTTTTGGATTTATTTCCTCATAGTCACGACAAGTGGGCTCCAATTTGTGCGAGCTTGAGTTACTTTTAATTATAACTAGACTTGGGAATTTCAATAGTGAAGGATTGAGATGAATAATTGAAATGGAATAGTGATTCTACTTGTAAATCGTGAGTTTTCTTTTATAAAACCCTTGAGCTACGTAGTTGGATTTCATTCCCTAAATTTGATTTCTTTTAAAATATTAAAGTATCTACTTAGTTAATGTAATGAATAAATTTATATTATAATCATTACTATAATGTAATAAATAGTTCACATGAAATGCCATATCATATTTTGAATTTAGGAGATAGTGAAAGGTGGCTGAAACCAACTTGTATTTAAAGTTTAGATAATACAAGCCTAGCCTATTCTATTAAATAAAGGTTGAAAACCTTTAACATGACTTTAAGTAAATGTGAGATTAGAGGTGGCGGGGATTATAAGCTTGTGAAGTAATACTATTCTAATTGATAAGGGTCAATACCCATGTCTTGTTTTATAACAAAGGAAAATATTAATAGAGTATAGATGTTATAGTTGTACATGTTTACGATAAATAAAACTTTCATGTTACTTTTGTGTTTTAGATAATTTCTTAAATTAGTGATATAATTTCAAGAGAAATTGATGTTTGAATTGTGATGAATGGTATTTTATGATTTAGTTTATGATAACGATGACAAGTACATAATTTTACATCACGAGTTAAATAATTAGTAATAATTATTCATTTTTATTCGTCATTAATCTAATTCTTCATCTCGGTGGTAATTAAGTAGCTCTTATTTATTGAAGTTTCTGGCATAGAATGAATGTTCCTTAACCACTTACTGTTGAATTTGTTTCTTGAAATTTTAGACTAGAAATGTTTGGGGTTTAGATACCTCTTTGTTCCTCAGAACAATCGCCAGTCCTCAGACCTTAAGTGGTCAAAATCAATTGGATGAATCCTGGACTTGAGCGTTGCTTATATTTTTTGGAGGTCCTAACCATCCAGGATAGGTTGGGTGTGTATTTTCCTTCAGTATTCAAGACATAGTTGATCAATTATGAGCATCTCGCTTCAGTTGATTGTGATGTGTTGACTTTGCGTCGCTAATTTATTGCAATGACATGTTTAATATGTTTCGTTATTTATTATGATAATGCATTGATTATACACTACTATTAATTATGTTAATACATTGATTACGTGTCATTATTAATTAGGATGATGTGTTGATGGCGTTTCTATTCATTATGTTGTGACATTTAATTTCCTATTGCTTTAAAAAAAAATACTTGTTGTATATTGTTTTCGTTGTCGTAATGGACGGGTCCTTACATATGGTATTAGAGAGGGTTCAACTCTATGACTATGGATCGTTGTGCCTTCCACTGTATTAAGAAATTGATTAATAACTTATCGCTAATTTAAATTTGAATTTGTCCATGCAGGTAATCATGGTTAGAGAATGTAGTGGAGGTAGATGATGTGGTGATAGGGGAGGAGCAACGCCTCCAGTAGAACCCATGGCTGAGGGCTCTGACCCCCAAGGAGAAGAATATGTCATTGGGCAGGAGCAGGTTGCAGTGGGATATGTGGTTGGTTTGATAAGGTCTTTTCATAGGATGTCAGAGGCCTTGATTAAGTGACTAGATAGAGATGAGGCCAGGGCACATGTACCCAATGAGGGTTCACAGTGCACTCCAGATGGTAGTGGTAGCACTCATAGAGAACTCGAGAAGGTGAAGTTTTCCAAGTTCATGGGTGCCACAAATGCTTAAGTTGTTGATGCATGTTGAAGAACATGGCGATGTGTTTTTCACTTCATGACTACACCTCTAAAATGAAGGTCTGCATGGTGGTATTTAATCTAAAGGGGAGGACTCTTCTATGGTGGAAGACGCTCCTACCTCAACTAAACATGGTTGTCGAAGATGTGTTATGGGAACTGTTTGAGGAACAATTCCGAAAGAGGTATTTGTCAGAGGAACTCATTGAGTGTCACATCAATGAGTTCAACACCTTACGACAGAGTAGTCATACAGTACCAGAGTATGAGGTCCGATTCATGGAGCTTCTTAGGTATGCTCCACATTTGAACAAGAAAAAGATAAAGGTCAACAAGTTTGTGTTCGGCCTTAACTTCAACATCTGTGCAAAGCTGAGGATACTGATTCCTTATACGTTGCACGACACAGTCTAGAAGGCCCTCATAGTCGAGGAAAAACTGACCAATGGGGGTTAGGGTAGGACTCCTATGAGACCGACTAGACAAAGGACCTCAGGAGTGCAACAACATTGGAAACCAACCAGACAGACATCAGGGTATCGAGATACGTCTAGAGGACCCATGTTCATGACACCACGACAACCGACTCCTCAACAGAGGAATCCATACAGAGCACCATCTCATCAACAACAACAACAATTTAGGCTTGTTTGGCAGAATAAACCAGGATCTTACAACGATAGGACATCAACTTCTACTTAAGGGACCAGGAGTACTGTACCGAAGACCAGATGTTGGACATGTGGAGAGTCACATTACTAGTGAGACTATCTGGATGAGAAGGACATAGCGGAAAAATCAATAGGACACACTACAATTGGAGATTTGGGCAAGGCCCGCAGGATTCATGCAGCGATGAATAACTGCCAAGACAAGCACCAATCAAATATGCTCGAGACGTTAGATACAATCGCCGAACAAACTTTTAGTATTTTTATAGATAAAGGTACTACAAAGAGATTTATTTCTAGTGCAACGCTAAAAGGAATTAAGGTGAGGGTAGTCAAGTACGATGATTTTAGATACATAGAAATGGCTTCGGGTGCCAAACAAAAGGTTGGAGGAAAGGTTACAGACTGTAGCATTAACTTGGGATATTTTGTAACGAAGTCCAACCTATATGTCACGATCTTAGGATCCTATGACATAGTGATTGATATGGACTCGTTGGAATCAAATGATGTGATAGTCAAGTATAAGACAAAACGGTTAAGTTTGACAGATGATGCGGGACAAAGAAGAGTGATTGTAGGAAGAAACCAGAGAGTTTCCTTGAGGTTCATCTCTTTCCTACAACTATAGAAGAGCACGTGAAAGGGATGTAATTTATATGCAATATTAGTGCTAAACGAAAAGGTCGAGGTGGAGGAATTATAAAACCTTCCCGTACTGTAAGAGTTTGTAGACGTATTTCCAAAAGAGTTACCATATTTTCTGCTTCAAAGAGAGTTGGAGTTTACCATCACCTTGAAACCTGGAACTAAACCAATAGAAAGAATGCCATATCAGATGTCAATGCCTGAGTTACAGGAGTTGAAAATGAAATTGAAGGAATTGGGACTTATACGTTCAAGTGTGACAGCTTAGGGTGCACCTATTATTTTCATAAGCAAGAAGGAATTAAGAAGTTTAATCTTAAGCGAAGCACAACGCGATATGTAAATGGCTCATCTGGGAGTCACAAAGATGAAGGAAGACCTTAAGCCTTTATTCTTTTGGAAGGGAATGAAATAAGACATTGTTAACTTTGTGGGGAGATGCCTTGAATGTTAGCTAGTGAAAGTTGAACATAGACATCCGAAAGGATTATTACAACCACACATTAGCCCATAATTGAAATGGGAAGTCATTTAAATGGACTTTATTGTTGTATTTCCACTGATAGAAAGGAGAGACGACTCAATTTTTGTGGTAGTTCACACTGTGAGGAAGAGTGCACATTTTGTACCTGTATGTACGATGTATAGGGCGTCAGAAATAGCTAGATTTTCTATCAACGATATTGTGATATTACATGGCATACCAAGAAGAATCATTTCTGATAGAGGATCGGTGTTTACAGGATGATTTTGGACCAGTTTCCAACAGGCCTTGGGAACAAAAATAAACTTTAGTACAACATATCACCCTGAAAGAGATGGGAAGACATAGAGAACGAACCAATTTTTGGAAGATATGTTGCATATGTATATAATGGACCAACATAAACATTGGGAAGAGTTGTTTCCACTGGTAGAGTTTGCATACAACAAAAACTATCAAAGTACCATTAAGATGGCACCGCTTGAGTTTCTTTACAGGCGACCATGTTAGGCACCATTTAGCTAGGATCAATTGAGGATAGGGTCTTGGTGGGACCAGAAGTGATCCAAGAAATGGAAGAATAAATGAAAACGATAATACAAAGGATTAAATAAGCGCTAGATCGACAAAAGAGTTATTCTTATGCACATCACATTGACCTCAATTATGAAGTTGGCGACCGAGTTTTCTTGCGGGTGAAACCGGAAAAACATTCAATCAAGTTTGGAAAGGGTGATAAACTCTCTCCAAGGTTTGTGGGACCTTTAAAAGTTGTGGAAAAGAAGGAACACATGGCCTATCGACTAGCCTTGCCTAATCCTTTGAGGCATATTGACGATATTTTTCATGTATTTGTTTTGAGACATTATGTTAGTGATCATACACATGTGATTGACATGAGTTCTTTACAGGTGTCAAACGAGGGTGTGCTCACAGTGGGGCCAATCTACATTCTGGGCCATGGCATTCGACAACTACGGTGTTGAATATTCATTCAGGTAAAGGTCCAATGGGATAATTATAGTCTGCACTTGGCTACATGGGAGGAGCATATGATATGCGTCAGTAGTTTCCTTACTTATTTGATAAATTAGACTTATAGATCTTGTTAAATAGTTTTATTACTACATTTATATAATGTACAACTTTGGGACAAATTTTAAAACAAGAGGGGGTGTATTTAACATCTTTCTCTTGCGAGCACATGTTATCGACTTATTTTTTTAGGACACTTGTGTGCAAGTGATCCGGTTATAGTACATGGTTATTTGTTTCGCTTATGAATTTTTATGATGATGTTGATGGTTATGATTTAATGTTATTATATATATATATTGATAGATGTTATTGATGAGTTTTACCTGATTGTGCAAGACACTTGACAGATTGTGGATGTCGATGACATCAATGGACCTCTTTGGACTCTGGATTAAGTCAGGGAGTGGATTGTATTGGTTTGAGTAGTTCATTTATGCATATGTGACATATGATTGATTTAGTATTATTATGTATATGGATTAGTGCCAATGTTTTGTTAATGGATGTAGGCTGACGAATGCTTACTAATATGACTCACATAAGGAGTAAAGGTGCCTTGCACATAAACCAGATATTGAGAGAGAGGTGTGGCAGTGTCCCTGTCACAACCTACTAGCACTCCCACCATGGCTTGAATTGTAGGTTAATGATTACTTAGTTAGAGAGATCCACAATGTTGTGAGGGCACACTGAGATAGTCGCTCATGAAGATTCTAAGAGGCACACAATAAGGCAGAGTCCTTATTCCTTATAAGCCCTTAGTCTCTCACAAGGTCGTCTGAATGGAGTGTTGACTCAAGGATTTGACAACTACGAGAACCAGTCAAAGGCGAGTGGAACTCTTGGAGTACAAAGTGCATCTTGAAGGGCACGCCGCATAAACAAAACTTGAGTTAAAGAATCTAGGTGGCCTAGAAAACCTTGAAATAATAATTATAAACCTTAAAAAAAATCTTTAGGCCTTTTCATATATGAATAATTAATGAGTAGCTTATTAGCTATAAATCCCAATAAAGGTATAAGCCTATTCAAAAAAAATTAAGCTTGAGTCTAAGTTCTTGTAAGGAGACTAAACTAAATTATTAATTAAATTAAAAGGAGCAACGATGTAAATCAATTTAAGAATTAAGTGAAATGAAATAAACCTAAAATATTGATTTAATACACACATGTTCAAGAAAATACCAATTTGGAATTTAATATAAGAAATGAATAAAGCTAAGAGAATATGTGTACGCATAGAATGGTATCTAGAGTCTAGCTACCACTAGTTTAACTAGAAGAATACTCCTATTTTAACTCATCTCAGATTTAGTAAGGCATCAATCGTTAAATGAGAATATGGGGAATAAAGAGACAACTAGGAGTGATTTAAGGAGCACATTTGGGGAATGTGTGGGAAATTGACTTTTAATGAAAATAAAATATGGAATTACTTGTGCAACTTGGGGGAGAGGTTGACAAGTGTGAGGAGAAATAATTCCAAATGAATTAATTAAAAATAAAATTATTTGTGCAAGTGGGGAGGTGTCAGTGAGGAAACTCGTATAAAGAAAATGGTCTAGAATGGAAAGGGATCAACACTGTTTATTGGTAAAGTTATGCTGCCAAATTATTTTTGACTAGTTTTACTTCTAAGAGCTGGGATACCAAGTTTGAGAGACAGTGGTGGATTTACCTTGGAAGGAAAGCTTGGAGTTAGAGTAATTCTAGTTTTGTGTGTGTGTCCCCTTTGTTGCTCAACAGACTAAGGGGAAATAAGAGTACCCCTAGCATTGTATGGGAGGTACTGGTGAAGTCTATGTGATTAGCAAGCAGAAGGACAGAGGGATCGCCAGTTGTCGAAGAATATCTCAAGGTCCAGCTTTGTCGATGATGGTATTCTCATTGAGATTGAATTGTAATAAGTTGAATCACACATGTGTATGGTTTATTTTATTTTGCTGCAACTCTAATGTCAAATTATATTCTCATTGAATTTGAATTGTATTAACTTAGAATCAATTGTTTTACCTTGATTCCGTTAAGTCATAGTTCTACCGAAATATATTACTTGTTACTATATACCATGTGTTATCACTCCAGGGAACTCTCCTAGGCTGTAAGTCGGAGATGCCTGGTAACTAAATCTTTTTGGGAAATATTTTCTTAATAATTGATGTGGTTTTTGGATCAAGATGAATATCTAGGGATTGGATTGTGTGTTTAAGACTGTCTAGAGATATCAAATATCACAAGGCCTTCTAGTAATGCAATCAGACAAGGTTTGATTAAATAGAAGAGAAGATAG
>ML778289.1:448885-487969 GCA_009831015.1 Picea engelmannii
ATTGAGCCCCCAAAATGAATCTCCTTGACGATACCTTTCCAACGAGCTATCACACGCCTAGAACGGAGATCGTATGCAAAAGTTACGACCCCAAGAAGTTGATGTACTAACTTACCCAAATGGGGCCCACATGACTTTTGGCACTTCATCTCCTAGGGTTAGGTTTTTGGATGTCTATGACTTTTGGCATTCTCGTCTATTGTAAAAAGGCCTCTAGAGCCTCATTGTAATCATATTCTCACGGATGCGAGTAGCAGCCACATCTCTTCTCATAGATAAGCTACCAGCGCCCTAGCTAGTTTATTTCCATTCTGTCTGTAAGCATATTTCAGTCATTTGTTATTAATGAAATGAAGTCTTATTTCCGCTGCATCTCTGGGTTTATGTGTATTTCTGTATTTCATTGTGTTCCTACATAAATCTGGATCAATTGTACTAGAAATTGTCTAAATGTTCTCTTTCCCAATCGAAGATTCATTACTTATGGCATATCATATCTAGTGAAGGTATCGTTGTGGATCCAAAAAAATTAGAGGATATTATGGAATTTCTCATGTCGACAAATGTATAAGAAGTACACAAATTTATGGGTTTAGCAGGATATTAGTGATGGTTCGTCAAAGGTTTTTCGAAGATAACAAATCCGATAACAGAATTATAGAAGAAAAAGAAAAAAAAAATTGGACAGAGAAATGCACGGAAGCATTTCAAAGACTCAAGGATTTGGTGATGAAAGCAATGATAGTAAAAGTCCCTGATATGGACAAGGAATTCTTTGTATGCATGAATGCATCCAAGGAAGTTTTAGGTGGAGTATTAATACAAGACGATCGATTGATCGGTTACAACTCAAGGAAATTAAGAAATCATGAGGAGAACTATGGAACACATGATTTGGAGTTATTGGCCATTGTGTATGCCTTAAGAGTTTGGAGACACTATCTGATTCGAGGAAAATTTGAACTAAATACATATCAATGTGGACTACAACATATATTTACACAAAGTGACTTGAATGCATGACAAAGGCATTGGTCATAACTACTTAGAGAATACGACTTCGAGATTTCTTACATAAAAGGTACGGTGAATAGAGTGGTCGATGTGTTGAGTCAGAGACCATGCATATTCTCGGTAATACCTCTTTAGAAAAATCTTCAAAAAAATATTCTAGTGTTACAGAGAGATGATGATTGGTAGAAGGAAGTTAAGGTAAACATTGGACAAGATACCATGATGGTACCAAAGTTTGAAGGATATGCATTGGACAATGACAGATTGTTGAGATATAACAATAGAATTTATGTATTGCATAACGATGAATTAAGAAGTTTGATCTTAAGAGAAGTGCATCGCATTGTGTAAATGGCTCATCTAGGAATCAGAAAGATGAAGGAAGACCTTAAGCCTTTATTCTTTTAGAAGGGAATGAAAGCAAACATTGTGAATTTCTTGCTGAGATTCCTAGAATGCCATCTAGTGAAAGATGAACATAGACATCTCGTAGGATTATTACAGCCACACATTATACAAAAATCGAAATGGGAGGTCATTTTGATGGAATTTATTGTTGGATTGCCACTGACGAAAATGAGACTCGACTTGATTTTTTTGGTAGTTGAGAATCTGATGAAGAGTGGACACTTTGTACCTATACGTATGACATATCTGGCGCTAGACATAGCTAGATTTTTTGTCATCGAGATTGTGAGATTACATGACATACCAAAAAGCATCATATCCGATAGAGAATCGATATTTACAAGAATACTTTTGACTAGTTTCCAAGAGGCCTAAGGAACACAACTGAACTTTAGTACAACATATTACCCTGAGACAGACATGAAGAAAGAGAGAGAGAACGGAATTTTGGATGATATGTTTCATATGTATGTAATGGACCAAAGGAATCGTTGGGATGAGCTCTTGCCACCGATAAAGTTTGCATACAACAACATCTATCAAAGTACCATTAATATGGCATTGTTTTAGTTTCTTTATGGGAGACCATGTAGGACATTGTTGAGATAGGATCAACTTGAGGATACGGTCCTGGTGGGACCAGAACTAATCCAAGAAATGGAAGAACAAATGAAAACGATAATACAAAGGATTAAAGAAGTGCAAGATCGATAAAAGAGTTATGTTGATGCACATCACGTTGACTGCAATTATGAAGTTGGCGACCCCGTTTTCTTGCACGTGAAACTGTACAAAAGATCGATCAAGTTTGGAAAGGGTTCTAAACTCTCTCCTGGGTTTGTGGGACCTTTAGAAGTTGTGGAAAAGAAAGGACCTGTGGCCTATTGACTAGCCTTGCCTGATTCTTTGAGGCCTATGCACAATATTTTTGATGTATCTATTTTGAGACATTATGTTAGTGATCATACACATGTGATTGACATGAATTCTTTGTAGGTGTCAGACGAGGGTGCACTCACGATGGAGCCAATCCACTTTTTGGACCATCGAATTCAACAACTATGGCGTCAAATAGTCGATCACGTCAAGGTCCACTGGGACAATTATACTTTGCAACCGACTACATGGGAGGACCATGTGATATGCATCAATAATTCCCTTACTTATTTGATAGATTAGACTTATAGATCTTGTCAGATAATTTTATTACTGCATTTTATATACTGTACAACTTCAGGACGAAGTTTAAAACAAGAGGGGTTGTATGTAACATCTCTCTCTTGCAAGCACATGTTATCGACTTTTTCTTTGAGGACACTTGCGTGCAAGTGATCCGATTATAGTACATGGTTATTTGTTTCTCTTATGGATTTTTATGATTATTTTGATGGTTGTGATTATATATATATATACTGGCATATGCTATTGACGATTTTTCCCTGAGTGTGTAGGACACTTGACAGATTGTGGATGTCGATGGCATCAATGGACCTCCTTGGACTTTGGATTGAGTCAGGGAGTGGATTGTATTGGTTTGAGTATTTCATTTATGCATATGTGACAGATGATTGATTTAGTATGATTATGTATATGGATGAGTGACAATGTTTTGTTAATGGATGCAGGATGACGATTGCTTGCTAATATGACTCATATAAAGAGTAAAAGGACCATAAACATAAACCAGATATTGAGGGAGAGGTGCGGCATCATATTTGTCACATCCTACTAGCACTCCCACCATGGGTCAAATTGAAGATTAACGATTACCTAGTTCAAGAGGTCCACTATGTCGTGAGGGCACACTGAGATAGACGAACACAAAGATTCTAAGGGATGCACAATAAGGAAAAGTCTTTATTCCTTAGAATACCTTAGTCTCTCACAAGGTTGCGTGAATGAAGTGTTGACTTAAGTCTTGAACAACTACGAAAACCAGTCAAAGACGAGTGACACTCTTGAAGCACAGAGTGCATCTTGAAGGGAATGTCACATAAATAAAACTTTAGTCAATGAATCTAGGTGGCCTAAAAAACCTTGAAAGAATAATTATAAACCTTAAAAAAAATCTTTAGGCCTTGTGAGATATGAATAATTAATGAGTAATTTATTAATTGTAAATCCCAATAAAGGTCTAAGCCTATTCAAAAAAAATTAAGCCTAAGTCTAAGTTCTTGTAAGGATACTAAACTAAATTATTAACTAAATTAAAAGGAGGAATGAGGTAAATCAATTTAAGAATTAAGTAAAATGAAATAAACCTAAATATTCGATTTAATACACATATGTGCAAGAAAATACCAATTTGGAATTTAATATAACAAATGAATAAAGTTGAGAGAATATGGGTACGCATAGTATGGTATCTAGAGTCTAGCTACCACTAGTTTAACTAGAAGAAGACCCCTATTTTAACTCAACTCAGATTTAGTAAGGTGTGAGTCATTAAATGAGAATATGGGGAATAAAGGGACAACTAGGAGTGATTTAAGGAGCACATTTGGGAAATGTGTAGGAAATTGACTTTTAATTAAAATAAAATATGGAATTACTTGTGCAACTTGGGGGAGAAGGTGACAAGTGTGAGGAGGAAACTCCTATAAAGAAAATGGTTTAGAAGGGAAATGGATCAACACTGGTTATTGGTAAAGTTATCTTGTTAAATTATTTTTGATTCGTTTTACTTGTGAGAGTTGGGATACCAAGTTTGAGAGAGAGTGGTGGCTAAACCTTGCGATGCAAGCTCGAAGCTAGAGTAATTCTAGTTTTTTGTGCGTGATCCTTTTGTATCTCGGGGGGATAAGGAGGAAGAAGAGTACCCATAGTGTTGGCTGAGAGGTACCGGTGAATTCTTCGTGGTTAGCAAGAGGAAGGACAAAGGCATCGTCAGTTGCCAAAGAACCTCTCCAAGCCCAGCTTCGTCGGTGACAGTATTCTCATTGAATTTGAATTGTAATAAGTTGAATCACATATGTACAGTTTATTTTACTTTGTCGCAACTCTGATGTCTAATTATATTTTCATTGAGATTGAATTGTATTAAGTTAGAATCAATTGTTTTACCTTTATTAGCCTCAAGAAGAAGTATTGAAGATTCCATTAAGTCATAGTTCTACGAAAATATATTACCTGTTACTATACACCATGTATTATTCAAATCTTTTAGTTGGTTATCTACAACGATAAGGATTTAATCCTGTAAGTGCACAGTTAAATTAATTTCGAGGTCTCCTGATAGGCAATTTTTATTTCTTGATTCCAGACTTTGTCGATACTTCTTGGAAGTATGATATAACCCTCCCTCAATAAAAGCAATACTTCTTTGTTGTTGAAAAGGGATCTATTATATACTGTATCAACCATCCGTTCAGGTACCTTTTTTAGGTCCACCGAACTCAATTCACCCGAGGTTTTTGTTGTATCCAGTATGCTGGTATGAGACATAAAATAAGTCACAAATATATGCTTACACTATTAAATCTGATTGCAATACCCAGGCTAAATCTAAACCACGACATCTCTACATCGATGCAAGCCAAAACGTATTGTAAATTTATAGAAGAGCTATTGATCATATGTTGGTTCACTCATGCTTTATTAATGTTTATCTCTATTATTATATTGTGGGAACTCTTTCCATGATAATTAACGATTAAGCCATTACTCTTTTAACCAACATATTGGAAACAAAGCCATTTAATTTATATATATTTGACTAGGTGTGAATAAAGTTAAATAATATATTGTATCAATTAATTACTTAAGGCCTGTTATTTATATTATATTGCAATAACTCATTCCTAGAGAATTTATATATATTTGACTAGGTGTGAATAAAGTTAAATAATATATTGTATCAATTAATTACTTAAGGCCTGTTATTTATATTATATTGCAATAACTCATTCCTAGAGAATTAACAATTAAGAGTTGACCATTGGAACGATTCATAAATTTAACAATTGTTAAATTATTAAATTAATTTATGATTAAGTCTGGACAAACCGATTGGAAACAAAGTTAGGTTATATTATATTAGTAAATGGTTACATAAGACTGGTTATTTATATAATGTACGGTGATTAAATAAAAGTTTAATGTATTATTATATATAATAATGATATTGATGAGGTTGTTCTCTTAACAAAATTTATTACCAATGAATAGAGTGATAAATTCTTTGAAGGAATAAAGAAAGTTTACCTTATATATATTTAAATGTTGGAAACTCGTTGCACCGTGTACAACGATCATCCTTTCCATATCCATTTTTTAATAATATTTTGAGTCTCTGTCAAGGAGCAAGCACACGAAAGAGTCTGCTCCTTCTTGGGCGCTGCCATACTCAGGATGGTAAGGGACCACGACCCACAAGGACAAGAAGCAATAGTACATCCATACTTCCATACTTCGTTCCTTGGCTGGTCCTACACTTTGCGCAGGCAGGTGCTCCCCGTTATTAAACATAGTGTAACATCAACAGTTTGATTGTACACTGCTAGTTGTACTAGACAACTGTACTCTCTATTTTTGTCTTGCTTGAGCCTATTTAGCTCAACCATCTCCCATTGCATTGTAATCTTCTTCTAACAATATCTTCTTCATACATTCCAATATACTATTCTATTCTTTCTCTCTGCATTTCTCTTTACTTCACAATTTATCATGGTATCAGAGCTTCAATCGTAAGCCTCTTCACACAGTTCGGAGAGCAACACGATCCTCACAGCGCAGAGCTTAATGGATCCTAAGAGCACATGACACAGACTCTTTCACAAAGCTTGGAGAGTCGTCTGTCATTCTCACGAAAGCTCCTCGCAGGAAACGTCCATGAGGAAGCAGACCGTCTTATGTTCAAAGATCGTCGTAAGAAGCTTGCAAAGGTTGCAGAGCGTACTACTCTCGAAAGAACGAGGAAGCAGAGACCGAAGAAGAAGAAACCTTAAAGATTCTTGTAATTTTTTCAAGAATCGTCAAAGATTGACGAAGAAGAGCTACTGGAGGCGAGAACTCGAAGAATTCGTTCACTTCGTTAAAGATTCCTACAGAAGGAAGAAATAGTGAAGATTTCATGCACATTTGTTCAAATTCGTGGAAGATTGTTAAAGAAAGAAGAAGCGTTTAAAGAATTGCAGGAATTTTTCAAATCCATCAAAGATTGTAAGCAACGGACAAAGAATTCGTGAAATTCTTTGAAATCTTTGAAAGATTCACAAATTTTTCTTCCGCAGGAGAAAATTCCGTCAAATTCAGCAAAAAATTCTTTAAACACGCAAGGAACAACCATTGTGGCCATAAGATTCGTCCTGCGAACGAATCCAAGGCGGGAAACTAGTTTAGAAGGGACGAGGAGAGCGCAGAAAAGGCGAAAGCATCTTAGCCGTCATATCTTGCGCAAAGGCCCGACAGCCACTAGATCAGCAAGAAGGTGCACGGTGTTTAGTCATTTGAAGCGCACAGGAGAAATTTCGACTTGTGAAGTCGTGAAATCCCAACATCATCTGGACCGTCCATCTAGAAACACGTGGCGAGATCTAGGCACTTCGTGACTCGCAAGGTGTAAGGTCAGAGGACTGCCGTGAGAATTCGCGAATCATGAAATCACGAGTCATTCTGGATCGTTGACTGAGAAAGATCGTGAGCCATCGATCTTCTCTCATCGAAAAAACGTTAATCGCGAGTTGGACGCGTAAACGATTGCACTCCAAAACTTCGATATGCAATATCGTGAAATCCCGAGAGGAGTTGTCAGTCGTCCATCTCAGAGGATAGGTGGCCGCAGATCAACGCATCGTCACATCGACATTTTGGAGTTCACGGTTTTGAAAGACCGTCGCAACAAGACTTCGAAACTCGCAAAATCGTGATACACGAAATAGCGATAAAGTCTCAGCCGTCCACTTGTTCGGACATGTGGCAAACATCGAGGAAATAGTCGGCGTTTCGGCATCCGGGGTTTCAAGTTGACAGAACTTTTGGAGTCACAATCACGGAATTGTGAAATGACGAGGACTGTCCATCGTAAAGGGACGCGTGTCGTAAATCCGAGGACTTGGGAAAAGTCCCGAAAAGAAAGGGCCATCGACATTTCAGGATTCAAGAGACCAAGAGGTCGCGTGTTTAAGTCGCGAAATCGCGATACGCGAATCTCCGACATAATCTGGGTCGTTGACCTCAAATCAACGAGGACCATTGATCTTTGAAATCATTTCTCCATTTTGGCAACTCAGAGATCGAGGAAACGAGGAGGAAAAGTTCTTCATCAAAACTCGTGAAGTCCCAATTCTCGATATTCCGATAAGATCTGGATCGTCAGATCACACAAGATCTGGACCGTTGAATTGTCTAAAGGCAATTTTTCGCATTTAGATGATTTGAAAGTCAAAGCGTCGGAAAAGCCCGTATTGCTTTAACAGTAAGGCGTCTAGTCACATTATAGTGTGACAAAGGCAAATTCAAGCCCGATAAGCTCCCTTCGGCCATCAGCAATCGGAGGTAAATACGAAATTTTCCTCTGTACTTTTGCAATTTTTTTTTTAAATTTAAAAATCATGGCGTCATCTAGCAATTTAGGACCAACTCAGGGTCCGATTCTTCTGGGAAAGAATTACGAGTTTTGGTCTCTTCGGATGAGATCATTCTTGCAAGAAAAAGAGTGCTGGGAACCAGTGGATCTTGGATATGTGGAACCAGATCCAGCCGCCCTTTTTGCCATGAATAATCCGCAGAGAATTGCTCAGGGAACACTGAGGAACAAAGAAAATAAAGCGAAATTTTGGATTCAGAATTCTGTGGATGACTCGATTTTTTCAAAAATCACAGGCGCTGGTACTTCCAAATAGGCCTGGGATATCCTCAAATATTCCTACCAAGGAAATGATAGGGTCAAAACAGTTAAGTTGCAGACCTTGTGGACGCAATTTGAGACTCTAAGGATGGCAGAGTCCGAAACTATAGATCAATTCATGACCAGAGTCATGGGAATCGTAAACCAGATCAGACTGATTGGTGAAACCATCACTGATCAACGAATTGTTGAGAAAACTCTCAGAAGTTTACCCAAGAAATTTGAAATGGTTGTCACAATAATCCTTGAATCCAAGGATTTGTCAAGATTTTCAACAGATGAATTAATTGGTTCTCTGGTGACACACGAGACTAGACTGCATCTCATAGATGAGTCAATCTCCAATGCCTTCAAAACTCAATTCTCCTTCAACAGATGGAGTGGAAGAGGAAGAAGTAGAGGTTACCAAGGAAGAGGGGGCAATCAAAATAACTCTCATTCCACTAGAGGTAATAGACAACAATATTCGAATCAAAATTTCCAAGGTCAAAGACAACAACAACAAAATCAACATCAGAATTTCCAGCCTCAAAGAGGCAGAGGGACAAGATGAAATGAAAAAACAAGCATACAATGCTATTATTGCAAAAAGTATGGGCACTATGAATCTAAATGCAGGAAGAAGCAAGCAGATCAACTATTAGGAAGAGCACATGTGTCAAATCACATGGGAGAAAACTCAAGAGGTATGTTTCTCTCATGCCACAAGACTAAAGAACAACCTAAAGATCTCTGGTTGCTGGACAGTGGATGCAGGAATCACATGACAGGTAACAAAGAATTACTTTCATGCATTGATTCTTCAATCTCATCTGATATTACTCTTGGAAACGATTATTTAGTCAAAGTTCAAGGAAAAGGAACTATTCCTATTCTTACTAAACAAAATGTAAAGAAAGACATAAACAATGTCTATCATGTACCAGATCTGAAACATAATTTGCTAAGTGTAGGATAGCTCATTGAACATGGATATAAGGTACTTTTTGAGGGAGCATCTTGCAAACTATATGACAAATACCCCAACAGAAAATTGATTTCTGAAATCCATATGACTCCAAATAGGATGTTTACCCTTACCCTCAGAACTGCAAATCTTAGTCACCCATATGCACAGAGTGCATCTACTCTAAATGAAACAATGGTTTGGCATACAAGATTTGGACATCTACCATTTCAGAGTCTAAGTCTTCTTCAGAAGAACTCCATGGTCAAAGGTCTACCTATCTTTAAAGAGAAAATTCTCCCATGTGAGTCTTGCATACTTGGAAAACATAAGAGAACTAGTTTTCCACAGTCATCAAATCAAGCCAAACAACATCTTGAACTTGTTCACACTGACCTATGTGGACCAATGAAAAYAGAGTCAATAGGTGGTAGTTTTTACTTTCTAACGTTTATTGATGATTTCAACAGAAAAATATGGATCTATTTTCTCAGACACAAGTCTGAAACATTTACAAAATTCAAAGAATTCAAGGTAGAAGCTGAAAAACAGAGTGGAAAATATATCAAAGCACTCAAGTCATATGGAGGAGGAGAATACAACTCCAGAGAATTTGCAAATTTCTGCAAATCACAAGGCATTATCATGCAAACAACAACCAGATATACTCCACAGCAGAATGGAGTGGCTGAAAGGAAAAATCAGACAATAATGAATATGGCAAGAACACTTCTTAAAGAGAAAAGGTTGTCAAATACTTTTTGGGCTCAAGCAGTAGCATGCTCAGTTTATCTCTTGAATAGATCACCAACCACAAGTCTAAAGATAGAAGTTCCCCAAGAAGCATGGAGTGGAACAAAGCTCAATGTAGCGCATCTAAGGACATTTGGATGCATAGCATATGCTCACATACCTTCAGAATTAAGGAAGAAACTTGATGATAAAAGTGAGAAATGTATTTTCACTGGATATAGTGAAACATCTAAAGCTTACAGGATGTATAATCCAAACTCAAAGAAATTAATTCTCAGTAGAGATGTAAGATTTATGGAAATTCAATTCTGGAATGATTCAGAAAATCAACAAATGGACAGTCAAAATCCATTGTTGCCAAGTTCTAAAAACCTAGAAAATTCAAAACAGCAAGTACCTCAAACTACTCTTCCAAGATTGCAGGTACAAGGACAACCTGAAAACTCTCAGGAGAACTCAACTTCCAGCAGAGAATCATTCTCTGAATCACAAAATCAGAGAACTCGATGTTTGAGAGAAATCCATCAGCAGTTGGATGACTTTGAGCAACACAATCTTTTTGCTTTAATGTCATGTCAACCTACATCCTTTAAGGAAGCGGCTAAGGATCCACATTGGGTTCAAGCCATGAACCAATAAATTGAATCCATTGAGAAGAACAAGACATGGGATCTTGTCGATTTTCCAACTCACAAGGAGAGTATTGGTGTCAAGTGGGTTAAAAAAACTAAACTCAATGAAAAAGGGAAGATTGAAAAACACAAGGCAAGACTTGTTGCCAAAGGATTCTCACAACAACCAGGTACTGATTATGGTGAAACTTTTGGTCTAGTAGCAAGATTAGACACTGTAAGGACTCTATTGGCCATAGCAGCACAACACAAATGGCAAGTATACCAGATGGATGTCAAGTCAGCATTCTTGAATGACTTCTTAGAAGAAGAAGTTTATGTCGATCAACCACCTGGATTTGAAGTCCAAGAGCACCCAACCAAAGTATATCGGTTGAAGAAATCCTTGTATGGGTTAAAGAAAGCTCCAAGATCTTGGTACAACAGAATTGACACTTATCTGATCAAAAGTGGTTTCAGCAGAAGCCAAAATGAGCCAACTCTCTACACCAAAACAGATCAACATGGTAAAATTTTGATTGTATGTTTATACGTTGATGACATGATCTATACAGGAAATCTTGAGTTAACAGATTTTAAACATGCCATGCAATCTGAGTTTGAGATGACAGATCTTGGCATAATGAAATATTTTTTAGGGATTGAGGTTAATCAATCAGCGAAAGGCATTTTTGTCTGTCAGTAAAAGTATGCAGTAGACATCATCAAAATATTTCACATGGAAGGATGCAATCCAACAGAAACCCCCATACCATTAGGCAAAAAATTGAGAAAGAAAGATGAAGGTCCTATTGTGGACTCTACCCTATACAAAAGTTTAGTAGGCATTTTGTTGTATCTTACAACAACTCGGCCTGATATTATTTATGCAGCCAACCTTGTTTCTAGATTCATGGAATCACCCAAAGATTCTCATTGGAAAATGGAAAAACGAATTTTGAGATATGTTGCAGGAACTCTCAATTTTGGCTTATGGTACACTAAGTCTGATAGTAATCAACTTTCTGGTTACACAGATAGTGACTTTGCAGGCAGCCTAGATGACAGGAAAAGCACATCTGGACGTGTTTTTCAACTGGGCACGAACCTGATTTCATGGGCATCAAAGAAGCAACCAATTGTATCAATATCTTCTGCAGAGGCAGAGTATGTCGCTACTACCTCAGCTTCTTGTCAAGCTGTGTGGTTGAGAAGATTATTGAAATATATGTCACATACAGAAAAGGATCCAACTCCTATTTTCTATGACAATACTTCAGCAATTACTTTATCTAAGAATCATGTGTTTCACAAGAAGAGAAAACACATTGACACTCGTTTTCATTTCATACGCGATCTAGTCAATAATAGTGACATTGCACTACAATTATGTGGTACACAAGATCAACTTGTTGATATCTTTACAAATCCACTAGGAAAGTCAGTTTTTGATTTTCAGAGACAACACTTAGGCATAATCAGTGCCGATGATTGTAACCATTGAGTTTAAGAGGGAGTATTAGACATAGTGTAACCTCAACAGTCTAACTATACACTGTCAGCTGTACTGGACAGCTGTACTCTCTATTTTTGTCTTGCTTGAGCCTATTTAGCTCAGCCATCTCCCATTGCATTGTAATCTTCTTCTAACAATATCTTCTTCATACATTCCAATATACTATTCTATTCTTTCTCTCTGCATTTCTCTTTACTTCACAATTTATCACCCGTAAGGTCCCAATGCTTCATGCTTGAAATAAAAATAGGGTATAGCCAAATTAGGCGAATGACAGGCTTGACTTATACCTTGATTTCTATGACTGCATCCCTTGTTTAAAAAACAAAAATCATTAATCACCAGCAGAGTTAAATCCAAGACATCAATATTTGTTGTGATGACGTTTTAAAGGTTTAACCTACTATAAATGTAATCGATTTATTTTCATAATCCAAGTTGTGTGAGTTCCGTCTTACTTGTGTGCGATTACATCGTTTTATATGGTATCAGAGCTCAGGAGAAGAGAGTCATGAGCTTGAGGGAGATGGAGCTGTCGTCTGTCAGTCTCTTTTGTTGTTGGCATGTATAGGAACTGTTTACCATCTTCTAACTGTGCTATTGTGATCTAAGTTAGCCGTGGACGGTGAAGAGGACTGCGAGCTGGAGAAACCAGGGTTTGTTGTATGCTATGTAGCACACACATTCTCTGCATTTGGAGTATATTTGAGGTTGATGTGCACAATTTGAAATAGATAGAAATCAGATGTGCTGTCCCTGCAAAACGGATGAAGTATAAATAATTTTGGTTGTCTCTGTGTGCATTTTATCTATGATTGTTCTTTTCATTTATCAGTGAATAATTTATACCACGTTTTTTTTCTTCTGGATACAAGCCGAGTCAGTGCTATATTAGTATCGTTGTCCCTTGATTAGTATTGATGTCCCTCGTTTGCATTGGAGCTGTGACCTACGTGTTGTAGAACAGAGAACAGATCTCTGTGAAGAGTTGCGTACCAAAACTGAAGCTCGCTTCTAGGGTTTGCAACTTGAGCTGGAGCTTGCAATTTGCAAATTTGTTGTCTCTGCCATCACAGATAGAGTCTGCTATCTTCGCCATAAACAGTAGCATTTCCATTCTTTGTGGGTGTGACCTGCAGCGGAGTTGGATCCAATGTGGAAGGTAAAATACATTTTCTTTTTCAATTGATCATTGAATTATTCAATACAGAATATGGTGAATCCTCTTGCTGATTCATATTTGAATGAATCCACCAAGCTTGATGGCAAGAATTACGTAAACTGGAAATTTATGCGGAGCACCATTATGGAGGCATATAGCCTATGGACGATTGTCAAAGTTGATGAACCCAAATTGACTGCTACTGCCTCGATTCCAGATTGGGATAGGCCAGATTGGGATAGGCTTGTCAAAGTTGATGAGCCCAAATCAACTGTTGCTGCCTCGATTCCAGAGTGGGATAGGCCAGATTGGGATAGGCGAGAGATGAAAGTGAAAGTGTTGATGCGCATGTCCATAAAGGACAACATCATTCCTCATATAAGGGACAGTAAAACTTCCAAAGAGATGTGGAATGTTCTCAAAGGTTTGTTCGAAACTTCTAATGCAAACCACATTTTATTTTTAAAGACTAAACTACTATCTATCAAAATGGAAGCCAATGAAAGCATAAGAAATTTTGTTTCTAGAATTAAAGATTTAAGTGATAAGCTGGGTGACATTGGTGAAATAGTTTTTAGTAGCGATTTAGTAACCGCTTCTTTGCAGGGTTTAGTCCAAGATTATAAATTCTTTATTTCAGCACTCTCAACTAGAAAAACGCCTCCTACATTTGATGAATTGGCTAGGATTCTTTTCAAGAGGAAGAGAGAATGAAGAATTTTGATCTGGATTCAAGTGGCTTAGATTTGGCATTGATTGCAAGAGGCAAAAGATCATACCGTGGAAAACCATGGGATAGGAACATAGGTCGGTTTCAAGCAAAGCAAAAAGGTATGACACATCCTGATTCTTATGTTAAGAGAAATGTTGAATGTGATTATTGTGCAAAATTGGACATCTTGCTAAAGATTGCTATAGAAGAAAGAATCATGAATCAAATTAGAGACATAGAAGGCATAATGAAAATTTTGTTGATAGAGACACTTCACTTAATGATGGATTTAAAAATCTTAAATTGTTTATTTCTAAAGCTGCATTGTCTGTTGAAACCGATGATGAGACTGCTTAGTTCATAGATTCTGGTGCATCAACTCATATGACTTGTAATAAATAATGGTATGATGAATATTATGAGAAAACTAATGGCACACACATTTACCTAGGAGATAAAATATCACTTAAGGTCCAAGGCTATGGAGTAATAAGTGTGAACTTACCTAATGGACAATTGATACAGATTCATAATTTGATGTATGTTCCTGGTATTAAAAAGAATTTGATATATGTTTCAACTATCAATGATAATAATCTAAAAGTGGAATTTGGTAAGTTGAGGTGTGTTGTTAAAGATGTCCAGAATCACTACAGGGTTGTTTCCACAGGTACCAGGGTTGGAGGATTGTATAAATTGGATGTGACAATGAAGCGTCATGTTGAATTGACATCCACAACAATGTCAATAGAAGAGTTATGGCACCATAGGTATGGACACCTAAATTACAATGATTTGATGTTGTTACAACAAAAAACTATGGTAGAAGGTCTTCCTGCTATGAAGAATGATCAATTTCCATGTGAAGCATGTGCACTTGGTAAACAACATAGAGAGGAGTTTCCTATTCATACAAAGAAAAGATAAACATACATTCTTGAATTAATTCATACTGATGTGGACCTATACAAACTAGGTCACTTGGTGGTTCTTTCTACTTTCTTATTTTTGTTGATGATAGATCTAGATATACATGGGTCTATTTCATAAGGAGTAAAAGTGATGTATTTGAGTACTTCAGAGAATTAAGAACTATGACTTAAAAACAAACATGAAAATGTATTAAAGTTCTCAGATCTCATCAGGGTGGTGAGTATACATCAGGGGCATTTAAAAGTTATTGTAAATTTCATGGGATTCAACAACAGTTTACAATATCTCATACATCTCAGCAAAATGGCATTGTTGAGAGGTGGAGCAGAACACTGGCGGATTGTGCTCGCAGTATGCTTCAAGGTAAAAACATTTCTAATGGTTTTACATCAGGGGGGTGAATATACATCAGGGGCATTTAAAAGTTATTGTAAATTTCATGGGATTCAACAACAGTTTACAATACCTTATACATCTCAGCAAAATGGCATTGTTGAGAGGTGGAGCAGAACACTGGTGGAGTGTGCTCGCAGTATGCTTCAAGGTAAAAACATTTCTAATGGTTATTGGGTAGAAGCCATTAACACTGTTGTTTATTTAAAGAATCGTAGTCCAACTAAGAAATTAGATTTCCAAACTCTTTTTGAGATTCTTTATGATTATAAACCTGATGCCAATCATTTAAGAGTATTTCGATCCACTGCCTTTGCACATATTCCAAAGGATGAGAAGGAAACTTGATGCAAAGTCAATCAAGTGTGTTTTTATTGGATATTGCACTGATAAAAAAACATACAAATTGTTTGATCCCAGTTCACATAAATTGTTTGCAAGTAGAGATGTGATGTTTCATGAGAATGTAGATAAATTTGATACAATGAATGATGCATATGCTTGGCATAATGATAATGATAAACATGTCAAAATAGATGCAATGGTTAAACAAGAACAAGAACAAGTACAGGTACAGATTCAAGAACGAAATGAAAGTAGTATGGACACTTCAAGCAATCAGGATACATCAAGTGGAGAAGAGTCGCCATAGAGCAGAAGACAAGATGAATCCAACGAAGGACCAAGAAGGTCATCACAACAAAATCAACCACCTATAAGGTATAAAGACTATGCATTGATGTCTCATGTCATGAATGTTGTAGAACCTGTAAACTATGATCAAGCTAAAGAACATGAATAATGGAGAAATGCAATGAATGATGAATATGATTCCCTTATGAAAAATAAAACATGAGAGTTAGTTGAACTGCCTGAAAACAAAGTCCCCATTAGAAGCAAATGGTTGTATAAATATAAATTTAAAGCAAATGGTAGCATTGACAAATATAAGGCAAGATTAGTTGCAAAATGATATTCACAAAAGGAAGGAATTGATTATGAAGATACTTTTGCACCAGTAGCTAAATTGAATACAATAAGAATATTGATTGCCTTAGCTACAAAACATAATTGAAAGTTACATCAGTTAGATGTCAAATCTACTTTTTTAAATGGTGACTTAAAAAAAGAGGTTTATTTGGTTCAACCTGAAGGGTTTGTCAAGTATGGACAAGAGCATCTTGTCTACATGTTAAAGAAAGCATTATATGGTTTGAAACAGACACCGAGATTATGTTATGTAAAGATATATATCTTCTTTTATCAGAATAGGTTTGTGAAAAGCAAGAATGATCCTAATCTATATATGTTAAGAAAGATGAAGAATGAAATGTTGCTTTAATATCTTGGTATGTGAATGATCTCATTATTACAGGCAGTTCATGCAAGTTAATTGAAGAGATTAAAATTCAGTTATCTCAAGAGTTTGAAATGAAAGACCTCGGTGAATTGCATTATTGTTTAGGACTTCAGGTTTGGAGAGAGTCTGGTAAAAAATTGATCACTCAAAGTAAATACACAAAAGAAATTCTTAAAAGGTTCAACATGAGTGAATGTAAAGCTATGTCAACTCCCTTAGAACAAAATGCAAAGTTGTACAATGAAGATGGATCTAAAGAGGCAAATGGTACTTTATATCATCAGTTGGTAGGAAGTGTGAACTACCTCACCACTACAAGGCTAGACATTGCATACTCAGTCAACATCCTTAATTAGTTCATGGCTAATCTTTCAGTGGAAAGCTGCGAAGAAATTTCTTCGATATTTGAAAGGAACTATTAATTTTGGTGTTATGTATACTAATGATTGTGATGTTGAGTTGACAAGTTACTTTGATTCAGATTGGTCCGGGAATCTTGATGACAAGAAATCAACTTCAGGATATGCATTCAACATAGGTACATGAGTCGTGTCATGGAACAGTAAGAAACAACCAGCTGTTTGTTTATTGTCAACAGAAGCTAAGTACAAATCTCTATGCAATGCTACTTGTGAAGTTTGGTTAAGGAGAATTCTTGAAGATATTGACAATAAACGAATGAGACCAACTATTTTCAAATGTGACAATCAAAGTTCTATTAAATTGGCACATAACCCAATTTATCATGCCAGAACCAAACATATTGAAATTCAACATCATTTTGTAAGAAAAAAGATACATTCAAAGGAAATTGACTTGATCTATTGTAATACCACTGATAATGTGGCTGACATTTTTACCAAGCCTATTGGAAAGATGAACTTTGAAAAATGTAAAAAACAGTTAAGAGTGATAGAAAATCCATTTCTTCATTAAAGGGAGATGTTAGAAGAATAATGAAGACATGTCTAGAATGAATTAAATTTAAAATATTGTTTTAAAGGAGGTTTCATTGTTACGGAGATTGGATTTGAGATCCACTTAAAGAAAAATGTGATCAAACTATAAATGTAATCGATCTATTTTCATAAGCCAAGTTGTGTTCCGTCCTTGCGTGCGATTACATGGTTTTATAAAATGAAAATGTCTGATCGTTGCCATTCATTGACAATCCTTGTATTAAATCATCGTCCCTTCTTTTGGGTTTAATAGTTATTTCTTTCATTTGTTGATGGCATGTCATTTGGCATTCTTCGTGTTACTTGGAATAATACCCCACATAAAGAGTTTCCACCGTATTAAAAACTTGCATACATTAACAAGTCCACAAGTCAATTTATTAGTATAGTATGGAACAAGAGGTCTTCTTATAATTCTTTTGAATGGATATACACAAATAAGTTGAATCCTTATTATATTATTTTTAGGATTGATTTCCTCGTAGTCACCACAAGTGGGCTCGATCGAATTTGTGTGAGCTTGAGTTACTTTTAATTATAACTAGACTTGGGAATTTCACTGGTGAAGGATTGAGATGATTAATTGAAATGGAATAGTGATTCTACTTGTAAATCGTGAGTTTTCTTTTCCAAAACCTTTAAGCTACGTAGTTGGATTTCATTCCCTAAATTTGATTTCAAGATCTTAAAGTATCTACTTAATGAATGTAATGAAGAAATTTATATTATAATCATTACTATATAATATAATAAATAGTTCACATGAAATGCTATATCATATTCTACATTTAGGAGATAGTGAAAGTTCGATGAAACCAACTTGTATTTAAAGTTTAGATAATACAAGCCTATTCTATTAAATAAAGGTTGAAAACCTTTATCATGACTTTTAAGTAAAAGTGAGATTAGAGGAGGGAGGAATTATAAGTTTGTGATGTAATACTATTCTAATTGATAAGGGTCAATACCCATGTCTTGGTTTATAATAAAGGAAAATATTTATAGAGTAGAGAGTATAGATGTTATACTTGTACATGTCTATGATGACTAGAACTTTCATGTTACTCTTGTGTTCTAGACAATTTCTTAAATTAGTGATATAACTTCAAGAGAAATTGATGTTTGAATTGTATTTTATGATTTAGTTCATGACAATTATGAAAAGTACATAATTGTATATTACGAGTTAAACAATTAGTAATAATTATTCAATTTTATTTATCATCAATTTAATTCTTTGTCTCAGTGGTTTAAGTAGCTCTTATTTATTAAAGTTTCTTGCATAGAAGGAATGTTCCTTAACCATTTACTGTTGAATTTGTTTCTTGAAATTTTAGACTAGAAATGTTTGGGGTTTAGATACCTCCTTGTTCCTCAGAACAATCGCCGGTTGTGAGACCTTACATGGTCAAAATAAATCGAATGAATTATGGACTTGAGCATTGCTTATGTGTATTGGAGGTCTTAACCATGCAGAATAGGTTGGGCATGTATTTTCCTTCATTATTGAGGACATATTTGATCAATTATGTCCATCTTGCTTCAGTTGATCATGATGTGTTGACTTTACATTGCTAATTTATTGTGATGATGTGTTGAATATGTGTCATTTTTTTATTATGATAATGCATTGATTATGCGTCGTTATTAATTATGTTAATGGTTTGATTATGTGTCTTTATTAATTAGGATGATGTGTTGATGGCATTTCCATTCATTATTTGGTGACATTAAATTTTCTATTGCTTTTAAAAAAAAATTACCTGTTGTACATCTTTTTTCGTTGTCGTAACAGAGGGGTCATTACACTAATTCATGTGTTCTTGGTCTGAGCATGGAAAGAAATGGTTGCAGGAGGAGAGGGATTGTGAGATGTATGTGAGGAATTATTGATCATTCTAGGTTGGAATGGATGCTTGTGTGCATGACATTGATGGAAATTTAGAGGGAACTATCCACAATTGAGAATCCTTGGAATTTCAAGTAAAGAGATTCCCTAACCAATAGTGTTGGATCCCTGGAGAGAAATGGAACAACTTGAGGGACTGTATGGAAAACAAAGGGGTTGATTTATTTGGGTTGTGCATGATAAAGGGGAAATATATATAGAAATTAGGATTGTTGTGTGGCTGGAAAAATGTAAGATCTTGTTAGCTAGCTAATGTGTTTTTAGATTTTTCCTAGGACCCGTCCTTGTGGATTCATAGCCCTAGCTCGAGGGTGACCTCTTATTGAGAATTGGAACAACAGTGTCTATTGATTGGACAAATGTACTTGGTATGTAGCCAATTGATGATGGTTTAATTAAAGATAAGTGTTCTTGTGTTTTCTTCATAATTTATATTTCGTTGTGTATATTTACCTATGAGATGTATTTTCATATAGATGCTTGTTGGTTATTACTATGCATGGTGCGTTGTTACTTTCTTGGATGGTTGAATATGAATATTGGTTATTTCCTGTGTGGTTATTGAATTCTTTCATTCTTATTTTCAAATTAAATGTTATCGGAATTCAAAATGTGTCTTGAAGTGTGATTTGGAGTAGCGTGGACAACCTATGGGTGGCTAGGGATGTTACAATTTAGGTGTGTGAGTCATTCATTGCAAGTTTGAAATCAATCATTAGTATGAGAAACAAGAGAGGTCGATTCATTGTCAAGTCGAGTCGTGTCACATAATTTATATACCTTTTCCTTTGGGTCGATAAAACCTCTGATAACAATCCATTGACATTTACTCAAATATCTAACAAATAACTGATCTAGCAAAAATTAAACAATCTTACCTATCTGTGTTAACTAAGAAACAAAAAAAAGATTGGCATTGAGATTTGGCACATGATAAATGTCGAAATTTCTCCCATTTAGACAAGGAACATCACCCTAACTAGCAATATCAAGAGGAAAATCATCGACAACATATATATTCCTCTCCTAGATGTTATTCAAGGATGGGAACAATGAGGAATCCTTAACCATATGAGGAGTGCACCCAAAGTCGATTACCCATTCGTTTTGTGTAGAATGAGACAAAAAGGCTTGAGAACTTCTAACTTGGAAGGTGAAATTATCAGTGGGTCGACGAACAACAAACATGCCTCCTTCAAGGAATTTAGCCTTCTCCTATAAATTGTCTCTCTTCTTATAGAAAACTTTCTCCATGTGTCGATTCTTTCCACAAAACTAACATTTCTTCTTCTTTTGACTTTGATGTGGTGCATTTATTTTCCCTTTAGGTTTTTTGTCATGGAATCCATGTCTCTGTGTAAGGGTATCAAACCATCATTTTTCCCTATTTATATAATGTCATTTTCCACCACATATGCTCATGATGACTCATTAGCCTAAGTTACATCCCTCTATAGGACCAAAATCCCCCTTTTCCTCCTTAAAAAATAAAGAAAACTCCATTTTTCAAGATGTACATGACTCTCTTTAAAGCATCTTGTGTACATATGCTAGTTTCTATGTAGCAATCACTGTACATGTTAATTTGGCTCAAAACATAATAAATATCGATACTTTGGGTGAAGTTAATGGATTCCTTAGTTTCCTAACTTCATCTATACTCTACATAAAGACTCTAAACACCAAAATGAAGTATAAAATAGATCCTTGGGGTGGAGGAAAAACATAACAGAGAAATGCATTCTTATGCTGATATTTTTATCATTATCCTACAAGTCCCCTATTTCCCTGGCATTTGAGATTGTCCCCTCTACCTGTAAACCATTGTTTCCATAATTTGTATTCTTTTTATCTCATGAGGAAAAAATATTTTATCTTCTTTGGATCAATTCTAGTGCACAATAATTGAGGTATTTTAGTACATTTCTAGCCTTGGGTGAAGGAACTTGGAGTCTGGTTTTGGGACCATGTCGTAGCGGTTACAGGTTGTGACCAACTTCTATGTTGTTATTGATAAAAGATCTATCGGTCTCGTCCATTTCTATTTTTTGATTCATGATTTTCATGAAATCATCTATGTCTTGTTTTGAATCTATTATGCAAATTGAAATTATTGTGTTTAGTTAGTTAGAAGATAACTATCTATTTGCACACTTACATGCAAGATCTCCTCGTGAAATTGTGACAATATGTCGAGTACAATAAATGAAATCCCTGATTTTTAGAGTCAAATATTCCAAAACATACAACTTGCAGTAACATTCAATTATATTGATTGTCATTCATCAATTGAACTATTGTCATTGCTTGAGCTGCATGCATGCCTCATTTCTTCATGATTTGCAGGTGATATTATGTTTTAATTATTTAACCTAATGATTTCTTGATCGAATTGTTTTTATGTTCCTCCTCTTCATCTTCCATCTACAAACATAGACATAAATTGTAATAATTATATCTACATTTATATATATAGTATAATATACATGATTTTGTAAATAAAAAAACATACCTTTGCATCAATTCTTTCATAAACAATATACATTCTTTTGAAGCCATGCTTCATTCCTTCTCTCAAAATCTCGTTTGTTTCCCCCATTCCATACTTTGTTTCTTTCATGTTAAATATGCCATGACAAAGAAAAGTTTATAAAATTTATATAAAGGTTTCTTGTTGCTTCATTAATTATAAAACAAGAGAAGTTAAACAACATATCTAGTTACAAATTGTTCAATTAAACTTTCATACTTCAACATATAATGACAACCCATACTTATCCCAGTGTTTATCAATTCATGGGTTGGTTCCTCTTTGTATGTTAGCATCGATTAGAAGACATCCATGGACAAGTGTAAATTAATTATTTAAATATAAATATCATAACAAAGATGAAATCTTAAGGAAGAAAAAAAACGTAAATACTCACAAACTTTGTGATCAATAGTTTTAGTCTTTGTCCTCTTGTCTTATGTGTTGAATGGGTTCTATTTTTTTTTTCTTTTCTAAAAAAAACAATTTAAAATTAGTATTTCACGTGATAAATAAATTCAATGTACATAAAAGAATAAATAAATGGTTACATACCTTTGATGCACATTGTAGTTGGGATGGATCCTCTTGTGACACAACTATGTTCATTTATTTTATCATCTTTTTCTACACATTTTTGGACATCCCTACCAACTTTTATTGGATTTCCACTTGTTTGTCCCTCAAAGTTTTCAAAATATCCATGAAAAAAAAGAGTAAGAATCACTAGATATAAAAATTACATAATTTTTAGAAAATAAGATATCGGGGCATATAGTAACTTAATATGCAATAGGGTATCAATCGTATGTATACACAACAAAGCGCCAACCATATGTATATGCATCGATGCTTCAACCATATTTATATGCATCAATATATTATAATAGTTTAATTGCAAAATTGAAAACATTTTAAATTGTTTTTTATTCAATCGTTGCTTTATGAATTAAGAAAAGCATGTATTCCTGAGTATATTTTATTACGCACCGTCAACCATGAATTATTATTTTTTTAAAATATTATTTCAAATTTAAATTAATAAGTTCTAATGATATGACTATACATATTGAGTCTCTTCCTATGTATAGAGTGATGCTTATAAAAAAAACAATGACATGACAATTTGGGATCCAATGCAATGAGTGGTTTCATTGCGATAGATATGAAACACCCTATATATAAATAAAAAAAACTAGGTAAAAAAAAGTTCTTAAACTTTTTTCCTTGTGAAATATAGAAAGGGAAAGTAAAAAATTTGTGAGGAAGTTAGGTCCAATACTAAAGGTAACTATGAAACCCTTTTTTTGTTTGGGAATGCATTGAATTTTTTTTAAACAAATAGGGGAAATACTAATAGGATTAATAGAATGATAACATATACCTAGAATTTTTCTTCTACATATTTGTATGTGACCTACAATAATCCCTTTCGAATTTTCCTCTTCAAAACAAATCCACCCACTCCGAAGTTTGTTGGAATACTAAGAGGGGGGTGAACCAGTATGAGAACTTTTATCACTTTTAACCAAAATATGTAATAATTGTCGAAATGGTGACAACAAATCCCCATAGGATGTGGATCTAGATCCTACTATTCAGCTTTTGGTTGAGATAAGGCAACCTAAGTTAGAATGTATAATTAATGAATTAGTTTCATTGTAACCGTTGGAGAAGTTGTTTAAATATGTGTGCCTGAGAGACACATATTGAACCATGGGATTCAAGCCCTCTCTAGGTTGCTGGTTGTAATCTCCATGATATGAATAATAAGAGATCTGATGCATATGGTTGGTGGACATAGCCCAACTTTTGGGTGAACCACGTGAAATCCTTGTGTCTATTTCTTATGTGTGTGATTGTTAATTATCATTGAGAATTGTGTTTTCTACATTGACAATTATAACAAGTGGTATCAGAGCGGGGTTTGAGGAGAACACGGTTGAGGGCATCAATTTTGTTTTTGAGGTGTGTAGATCTCCAAATTTCTGCAGGTATTTCCTCTCGGAGATCGCGACGACCACTACTAGAAACTTTCACACAGATAAATTTTTGAAATTTCCGTAGCCTAGCTGCATCAGAAAGTGCGGCGGCTCCCTATGTAATTATTTTGATTTCTGCAGTCCAGCGCTATGGAAGGTGCAGCGGCCCTTTGAAGCATGCAAACAGTCTACTGACTCAGGAGGTGCAGCGACCTTTGTTTTTTCAAACAAATGTTATTGGAAGCGTATATTTGGAGTTGAAAGAATTTAAAAGGTATGAAAGAATTCACATATTTTAAAAAGGACTTGATGTATGATGTCATGCGGCTTTTTTAAAATTGAATTTGCCTTTTAAAATTGAAAACATGAACAAGTAAGTCACGTGGAGGTTACTTCAAAAGTTTTACTATATTTTGGAATATAGTATGAAATATTGCATGCATAAAAGGGTGGAGGAATTTTAAAAGGTGTATTTCTTTTTTAAAAGATTTTTTTATTAAAAAGGTGAATTTTTAAATTTCTTTTTAATAAAAGGTGAGGAAAAGGTGGGGTTGATAAAAGGTTTTTTGGATTTAACTTTTTATTAAACTTTGTGGAGAGTAAACCATTATTCTTCCTCATATTTTTTGAAAGGGCCTTGGTTATTACAAGCAGCAGTGTTTTTTTATGTTTCCTCTATCGACAAAGATGCAAAGTACCAAGTTTTAGGTGGAGGTGTTGCAGGGGTTATTTTGCCTCTAGTTAGCAATGCTAAGAAAGGTGATAATTGAGCGTAGATTAGTTGATCTATTGAAGGGAAACATAGTGGAGATCTTTGTGTAATAATTCCAGATCTGTTTTTGGTGGGAGATCTATGTGTTGCCCAGTGAAGGTGCTCACCTATGAAAGTATAGATTTAGGTAGACTAAAGAAGGGTGGGGGGCCATGAGTCATGAACTAAAACCTTGTACGTAGGTCTATAGTTGTGAGTTTCAGGTCCATGATTATTGATTTCCCGTGGTATGGTGTCCATAAAATAGCATGTTATGGGGCTCGGTGAAACTCCATTGTAATGTGTCTTGGAGGTGAGCATTGAAAAGGTCATTTGACAATCTTGGTCGGATTTGGTCAATGTTTTGAATACTCTGTTCAAGGTGGAGTACTGAAGGTGCCCTATTCAAAATGTTGGGTCAATAGAAAGGCTGATGTGTTTAAGTATTGATAGGTTAAATCAAGGGTTTGATAACACATGATGGAGGCAGGTTCATAGTCCTTGGAATTTTAGAAATTATTCCAGGACAATTGGGGTTGAATGGCATCTTTAGTAATGCCAAGTTACAACATGAGTTGTGGTGAGAAGCAGTTAAGTGTTGTTTGGACAATCGGTCACCATTAGTTGCAAAAGGTTGGAAAATTCTGGAAGAGGTATATTGAATAGGTCTTCTCTTGTGATTACTCAGTTTTTTGAAATTGCTTAACTATTATGTTCATGCTCTCATCAACATTCTAAGTAGGATCCATATCAAACAGGTAGATCTTTGTTGGTTATAGTGAAAATGTCAAGGGATATAGACAGTCATTAACAAAGATAGTGTTTTATGGATTTATTCTCAAATCATACATAGTAAAAGATGAAAGGAATAAATCATGTATGATAGCAGAAAAGGTATTTGGAAGGCATTGATTTCCATGAAATATTCTCGTCAGTTGTTAAGCTTTTCTCTATTCCTGTAGAATTGGCACTAGTTGTTGTCTCTAGATGCTAAGACATTTTTTTTATGGATATTTGTATGAGGATATATGTATATAGAAAAACCAGAAGGGTTTGTTCAGGATCACAACAAAAAGTTTGTTTGCAAGCTCAAGTAGTAATTGTATGGCCTGAAATGCACATTAGGCTTTGGTACAAGATGGGTGCCTCCTTCATGGTGAGCCAAGTTTAGATTGTTGACGATATGTTTTTTGAAGTAAAAGCATGATTAAGATCAACAGGTTGGCTCTGTTGGCGAGGATGTTCATGGTGAAGGATCAAGGAGCAGCAAAAACAAATCTTGGGCATGGAAATACATAGAGGCGGGAAAGATGGTAATCTTTGGTTATCATAGTTGCAGTATAAGGAATAGATACTAAGAAAATTCATCATGAATAATGTAAAACCATAAAATATCCCTTTGGCTTTACATTTTTTTCTTCACGTGTATATCCTTATAATATGGAAGAAAATGTTATGTCTCATGTATTGTATGCTAGTTGGAAGTATAAAATATGTGATGGAAAGGTTTGATATGTTCATGTATCATACATTTCACATGAAGTTGGTGTTGTCGGTAGTCACATGAAAAATCTAGGTAAAGCTGTGAAATTGGTTGCTTCGGTATCTTAGAGGCACATGTATCACCTACAGTGGTTTCAATGTTTTGTCTGAGATAATTTACATTTTGAAGGAGGATTTGGACTAGAAAAGATCTACTTCAGGTTCTGTCTTTTATGAGTATAAAGGGACCATTGGGTTAGTTTGGAAAAAGTGCAGGTTTTGTTTTCTATGGTAGTCAAAGCCTTGTGCATTTGACACATAGTTCAGCTTACCTAAATTGGACATGCTATCACTTTGTAAGACATGTTACTAATGGAGGTGGAGTGGTTCATATTCGAGCAAGTTGTGCAGACATGTTTTTTGAACCAGTGTTGAAGAGAAGTTGTGGTCGTGATTTGCTTCTCTTGAAGGTGATGAATCAAATTAGACAAGGCATCAGGAAAATTGTTCTCAAGGTGGATATTGTTGAAATGGTGACAACAAATCCCCATAGGATGTGGATGTATATCCTACTATTCAGCTTTTGGTTGAGATAAGGAAACCTAATTTAGAATGTATAATTAATGAATTAGTTTCATTGTAACCGTGGGAGAAGTTGTTTAAATATGTGTTCCTGAGAGACAAATATTGAGCCATAGGCTTCAATCCCTCTCCAGGATGTTGGTTGTAATATCCATGATATGAATAATAAGAGAAACGATGCCTATGCTTGGTGGATGTAGTCCAACTTTTGGGTGAACCACGTGAAATCCCTATGTCTATTTCACATTTTGCAGGAGGATTTGGACAAGAAAAGATCTACTTCAGGTTTTGTCTTTTATGAGTATAAAGGGACCATTGGGTTAGTTTGGAAAAAGTGCAGGTTTTGTTTTCTGTGGTAGTCAAAGCCTTGTGCATTTGACACATAGTTCATCTTACCTAAATTGGACATGCTATCACTTTGTAAGACATGTTACTAATGGAGGTGGAGTGGTTCATATTTGAGCAAGTTCTGCATACATGTTTTTGGAACCAGTGTTGAAGAGAAGTTGTGGTTGTGATTTGCTTCTCTTGAAGGTGATGAATCAAATTAGACAAGGCATCAAGAAATTTTTTGTCAAGGTGGAGATTGTTGAAATGGTGACAAAAAATCCCCACAGGATGTGGATCTAGTCCTACTATTCAGATTTTGGTTGAGATAAGGAAACCTAAGTTAGAATGTATAATTAATGAATTAGTTTCATTGTAACCGTGGGAGAAGTTGTTTAAATATGTGTGCCTGAGAGACAAATATTGAGCCACGGGCTTCAATCCCTCTCCAGGCTCCTGGTTGTAATCTCCATGATATTAATAATAAGAGAACCGATGCCTATGTTTGGTGGACGTAGCCCAACTTTTGGGTGAACCATGTGAAATCCCTGTGTCTATTTCACATTTTGTAGGAGGATTTGGACAAGAAAAGATCTACTTCAGGTTCTGTCTTTTATGAGTATAAAGGGACCATTGGTTTAGTTTGGACAAAGTGCAGGTTTTGATTTCTATGGTAGTCAAAGCCTTGTGCATTTGAAAGATAGTTTAGCTTACCTAAATTGGACATGCTATCACTTTGTAAGACATGTTACTAATGGAGGTGGAGTGGTTCATATTTGAGCAAGTTGTGTAGACATGTTTTTGGAACCAGTGTTGAAGAGAAGTTGTGGTCATGATTTGCTTCTCTTGAAGGTGATGAATCAAATTGGACAAGGCATCAGGAAAATTGTTGTCAAGGTGGAGATTGTTGAAATGGTGACAACAAATCCCCATAGGATGTGGATCTAGATCCTACTATTCAGCTTTTGGTTGAGATAAGGAAACCTATGTTAGAATGTATAATTAATGAATTAGTTTCATTGTAACCGTGGGAGAATTTGTTTAAATATATGTGCCTAAGAGATAAATATTGAGCCACGGGATTCAATCCCTCTCCAGTCTGCTGGTTATAATATCCATGACATGAATAATAAGAGAACCAATGCTTATGTTTGGTGGACGTAGCCCAAATTTCGGGTGAACCATGTGAAATCCCTGTGTCTATTTCACATTTTGTAGAAGGATTTGGACAAGAAAAGATCTACTTCAGGTTCTGTCTTTTATGAGTATAAAGGTACCATTGGGTTAGTTTGGACAAAGTGCAAGTTTTGTTTTCTATGGTAGTCAAAGCCTTGTGCATTTGACACATAGTTCAGCTTACCTAAATTGGACATGCTATCACTTTGTAAGACATGTTACTAATGGAGGTGGAGTGGTTCATATTCGAGCAAGTTGTGCATACATGTTTTTGGAACTAGTGTTGAAGAGAAGTTATGGTCGTGATTTGTTTCTCTTGAAGGTGATGAATCAAATTAGACAAGGCATCAGAAAAATTGTTGTCAAGGTGGAGATTGTTGAAATGGTGACAACAAATCCCTATAGGATGTGGATCTAGATCCTACTATTCAGCTTTTGGTTGAGATAAGGAAACCTAAGTTAGAATGTATAATTAATGAATTAGTTTCATTGTAACCATGGGAGAAGTTGTTTAAATATGTGTGCCTGAGAGACAAATATTGAGCCACAGGCTTCAAGCCCTCTCCAGGCTGCTGGTTGTAATCTCCATGATATGAATTATAAGAGAACCGATGCCTATATTTGGTGGATGTAGCCCAACTTTTGGGTGAACCACGTGAAATACCTGTGCCTATTTCTTATGAGTGTGATTGTTAATTATCATTGAGAATTTTGTTTTCCGCATTGACAATTCTAACAATAATTAATTTCATCAACATTATATCATCAATATATATCATGAGTAGTATAAATAAATAGTGCACAATAAACAATAAGAGATACACAATACACTATAATTTTCATGGAAACCCAAATGGGAGAAAACCAAGAAATGATTTTGTTATATATCAAAGAATACATTCATTGGAAGGACCAACTTCCCAATTATCCAGCTACAAATGGAAGGAGGAGCCAACCCGAAGGAATATACAACTCCCTGAATCCTATGGCTCCAACCAGAAGGAGGCTATGACTCCATGATTCTCAAGATCCAACATGGAGGAAGCTCCAACTCTCTATGTTCTCTGGAACCAACCAGAAGGAGGATACAACCCCCTTTCCTTGCCACATCATGTCATCCTTAAATATAATTATCGACCAACTGTCACTAGCATAATATATTCCATTGATATATTAATCAACATGTAATCAATATGTTGAAAACACTATCACATTAACTTATCACTGATCAACCTTTTCAACCTATCATTTTATCCAACCTGTCACTATCACTGTCATTGTCTCTGTCACTATCTTTTCCATTGTCACAGCTTCATCAACATGTAACTGATCATCAACCTATGTGTCTCAACTAGAACCTGTATCATACCATGCATCGATCGTGTACCAACATATGTACTATCACTTGCATCAATCATCTACCATAAGATGTCCCAAATGTAAATAACATAACATCATAAATGAGTATCCAATCATATATCAAACCATGCACCATGTAGTAAAGCATCAATCATGAATCAAACCTAAAAACTACCATACCATTAATCATGTATAGATCTGTACCATATCATCAATGATGTGCCTCAAGATGCCAAAGCATGAGCCTCATGCATATTCCACCATACAACAAGTGTATGCCTCAAACATATACTAACATCTCAAGGATATAAATCATAAAAACAATATCATAAGAAGAACCATATACAAGAGCATACCTCACTGAAAAATGTACCAAATATGTACCGCAATCAAGTGCCAATGCCTGAAAAATATACCAAACAAGCTTCAAGCATGTACCATATCCATACGCTTCAAATATACTTCAAAACATACCTATGATATTGTAGCTAACCTAATGCACTATAATAATGACTTGTAAAATTTCCTCTAACTTCAACTACCTGGTACACGCATCTCCCCATTTTTTTATTGTCCTTGCAGGATTAAGATATCCTTTCTCATGGGGCCTTGAATGAAAAGTACTATGAAACCCATAGGGTCTTCACGAGATAATAGTAGTCTCACATGCAGGGGTCAACTAAACTAGGGTTTCCACATAAATTATTGCTCCCCTCTGCAATGTTGAAACTGCTACACTTCTCACTCTCTTCTACCTTAAAAATTACCATCACAAGAATTTCCAATAGATCACTAATCCACTAGAAGATATTCAATATAATGAGTGAGTGAATGTACTTTTGAATGAATTATTGAGGTGTATATATACTTTTTTTTATCTAATCTCTTTCCTTGATTTTGGGGCTTCTTGAATTTATTGTTACAATCACTTTACCCTTTCATTAAAGACTTGTAACCAACTAGGGGCTTCTAGACCATTCTTCGGGGCTTCCAACTTTACAATGCCATAACTCCTCAATCGTGAGGAACTACATGGTGTACCATATATCACCAAAAGTGACATGATGAGGACTATCCATCCAAGAGTGACTTAGCTGCATTTAGAGTGAGTTTAGAAGCCTCTTCTTTGTCTACTGATATTTATCTTCATGGCGCTTCCTCATGTAAATATTTGATGTATATGAAAAGCATTCAAAATATTATTTACTTGGAATATTTTAGTATTCTACTACTATCCCCTTGTCTTAATGTGTCAAATGTCATGTGGATCAATGTGCAAAAGAAACTACTACATTTGTTTTCCAAAGATACTCAAATGTCTCCCTCGAAAGAGGTTTGGTGGAGATATCTGCAATCTTCTCCTTTGTCTCAATGTACTCTATCTTGATGTTCTTATGTGTGAATTGTTCCCGTAGAAAGTGAAACTTGATAGGAATGTGTTTCTTCTTGGAGTGCATAACTGGATAATTTGAGATACTTATAGCATTCGTGTTATAATAGAGTATCAAAATAGTCTCATCATATTCCACTTTTATGTCCTGCATGATTTGCTTCATCAAGAGAACCTAAGTGCAACATGTTGTTGCTACAATATAGTTTGATTTTTTTGTGGATAATGATATTGATCATTGTTTCTTGCTCAACCATGATATTGAACACTCACCCAAGAAGAATGTTGCTCCACTTGTACTTCTTCTATCATCAATGCTACATGTCCAATCTGCATCTATGTAAGCTACCAAAGAGATTCCATTCCCTTTTGGATAAAATAATCCAAAATATTGTGTTCCTTTGAGATATTTGAATATCCTCTTCACTATCATAACATGTGCTCCTTTGGTGCCACTTGAAACCTGTCCAACTGCCTACATCACATTCGGTATAGACGATTTCACATAAAGTAACTACCAGTCATCAATCTATAGAGTCTATGATCTTCATCCTTAGAATAATAATCCTTACTTAACTTGCAACTGGTCTGCATAGGATTAATCACTAGTTCCAATATTCCATACAAAAATTCTTTAGCATTTCTCTCATATACCTGGTTTGAGATATGAAAATACCTTTATCATGATGGAATATAAGTAACCCCAAAAAGAAGGTCAACTCACCAAGAAAATACATTTCGAACTCATTCTAATATATTTGGAAAATTTTTGACTCATCCTATCATCATTGCTTCCAAAGACAATGTCATCTACATAAACTTCAATTATCTGTATGGTGTCTCAATCCACTTTTATGTAGAGATTGTTTTATGAATTTCTCTTCTTGAATACTTATTGCTACGAATATCTGTCCAACCTTGAATACCATGATTTGGGGGGCTACTTGAGTCCATAGAATTCTTTCTTCAACCTGTAAACATAATATTCCTTCTTTGATAGTAGAAACCCTTCTGGCTATTTCATGTAGACTTCTTCTAATTATCCATTTATAAAGGATTATTTTACATCCATTTGATACACTTTGATTCTTTTAGAGCATGCATAGGTTAAGATCAATATGATTGCTTCCATCCTGGAAACTGGAGCAAAGGTTTCTTCAAAATGTATTGCTTCAACTTGTGTATATCCTTTGCACACTAACATTACCTTGTTTCTTCTTACCTGTCCATCCTCTTTTAGTTTGTTTTTTAAAATACACTTTGTATTGATCATGTTCTTGTTCTTCATTCTTGGAACCAGTTCCCATGTTTCATTCTTCTTTATATGTTCCAATTCTTCTTCTGTAGCCTTGATCCATTGTTCATCCTTGTTGGCTTCTTTCCAAACTGCTTGGTTCAACTGTGGATAACAATGCTATATTCCTTTATTCTGGTGAACGTATTATTATTCAGGTTTAGACTCCTGCATATTTATTCCCAATAATCTATTCTAGTGGATGATTTTTATACACTTTTCATCTAGATTTATTTAGAGGTATCTGAGGATCTTGTTGTTCATATTCCTCTTTCTCTACTTACGACCCCTCTACTTGTTATTCTGTTTTTTTTTTCTTATTATTCTACTTCTTCTTCTTTCAAATCATCTCTGTCATTCTTCTCTTCTGGATCTTTGCTTCCTTATTTGATATTTAATCCATTTGTTTCATCAACCGTTACATTGATTCTTTCCACTATTCTTTTGAGTCTTAGATTGAAGCATTTATATGCTTTTGTTTTGCTTAAGTACCCTGAGATTAAACTTAAGGATCAAAGGATAATGTCATGCATCAAGAAAGTTGTTTGAGGGTGTGTTTTTAAAATGCTTTTCCTACCTCAATTATATGAGAAAAAATCCTTAATGAAATTAACCCTGTAGCATCATAGAGGTCATATTTCATATCTGAGTAAAATCAAAATAATAAATGAACCGAAGGAAAATAACAAAACTGTGAAACAAAGAAAGGCATCAATTACAGAAGAATCCCATCTTGTTGCAGTAGAAGAAAGTAGATTAGTATAACCTTGAATAAATAATAAAAATACAACAATCTACACAACAAGAAGGTCTTGTATTACTCACAATAATTACAGAGGAAACGATAATTACTAAATAAATTATTGATACAATAATATTTTAGTAGTTGTGGTACTAAATTGGAATCAACATTTATTCAAGAATACATAAAGAAAATGAGAAATGGAATACAATGAAGCACATAACCCAGATTTGAACAAAATTTGGAATCTTTGTCTACATTTGTATTAATACTCTATAAGGAGAGTCTTATCTGTTACAATTAGCAAGAAGAAGACTGAAATAAGTATTTGATTTATGTATTTATACAAAACTTCTGAACCTGAAATGATTGGACTTCTCATAGAAAGTATTAAATATTACAACATGGAAAACTGAAAGGTTACATCTACACCTTCTATGTCTCTTCATCTACCCACAGAGACATCTATTCTTCATATCTTACAGCCTGGAAACAATTGGCACCTAATTATGACCTGTGTGAATGTTATGATCATATTGTCTCATTTATTTCCGGATGTGTTGTCTTTCCCGTGTTCAACATAGTGGATACATATTCTTACTAATTGCACTACTAACCTGGAAGGTTTTGTTTTCTTGTTTGCGTAAAAAAAATACAACTTCTTTTCTATATGAGGCAACTTATCCTGTATTTTGTTTGATTCCAAAGATACAACCTGTAGTTATAAACTAGGATTTACCATCCATTTGTTAATCTGGATAAGGTCAATTTGTTTCAATTGCTGGATAGTCGTCCGAGCTTCTTCTATTCTTGTCTTAGAATTAAGTTGATTTTTCACTATGTCAATCTTCCCTAGGGCCTGAGAGATACTATCTCTTTCAATTTCCAACAACCCTTTGTCGAGTGAAGACAACACTTCTTCATAAGCCTTATTTATTTCCTAGGCTAATCTTTTGCTTTCCACCAAATTTTCTTCCCAGGTCTTCAAGATTATTTCACCTCGAGTTTACTTGGAAAGAGACAATTGAGGGACCTTTGCTACTTCATCCTTTGATTCTATTAAAATGACATCATGTAACGTATCTCAAGCTGCAGTGGCTTCTCTCTCCTTAATGTAAATGTTATTTAAAGAAAGGTCTCCCACCCGGTAACAATTTTGAACAACTTCCACTTTCGTAAAAAGGTTTTTCTAGGCTAATTCCAGCTTTTCGTGCACTTTCAATGCCTGATCTTGGAAATCTTCCATCTCCAAAGTTGTAAATTCAACTAAATATATCTTGGCTTGAAGTTGTTTGATCAATTCTTCTTGCTAAGTGTTTAATTCTCTACTGGCTTGTGATTTTTCATCAAGTCTAGTTTAGAGTTGTTGAATTTCTTGTCTGTCATAGGCTCTGATCTTTTCAAAATCCTCATTCATCTGATTTCTCATGTCTCTTTCCACGGTTTCCATCTGGTCCTGCAACTTTCTTACTAAAAAATTTCTCTATTTCAGCTGTTCCGCTAGACTCCCTAATGAACATTGATTTATCATGGAAAAATCTCCCAATGAGCCTACCATTTCCATAGCGAATTTGGTCTCGTCTAAGGCTTGTCCATCATACAACACTCTGTGTCTTTTGACCATTGCACCATCCTTTTTATGCATCTCTCTTTTAACAATGGCCCTCCTCTTTTTGTTGAAAAAGAAGTTTGAGGGGGGCATTTCTTTTGCGGCAACAGGAGTAAGGTATTCTATGAATACCACTTCAACATTCAGATTTCCTTGGCTTGACTATAGAGGCATTAATGATTTCATAGGGATACCGATCTCAGTGGATGGTTGTTTCTCTTTTGTGTTAGTTTCCGATTTATTTGGTGTGGACAGTGTTGTACCCGGTCCCTTTTTTATCAAAGCTTTGGATTGAGCTTCTTCTTGGTCGCCTGATGGATTTTCTAATGTAGTATTCCCCTTTTGTGTTAAAACTTCAGTCTTCTTCATATTCCCTTCAACATCCTTTTCACTAGAACTCCCTGTTTCCAAACCTTGAGTTGCAGCTTCTTGTGTAGAGGGGGGTGTCTAAGGTTCTCCCTGTAAGACCTTAGGTAAACTATTTCTTCTGTGTTTTTGGAAATTGTAGAACTTGTCTAATTGATCTAGAGCTAGAGTTCATACTCTGCTCAAAACTTCTTGGTACGACCTTACTCCCCAAAATATTTCATCCCGTGGGAATATTCATGCTTGTATCTCTTTAGATTGTATAGATTCAAGTGACTTTCCATAATATTTCGGGGATTATGCTTCTTGAACTCAATATCAACCAAATTAATGTCTTCTAGGGCTACAGCCTCCACTTTCGAGTGGGCATAATCTAACAATGAGAACATGCCAATTTTTAAAGGGAATGTTGGCCATACCTTTTTCTACATTGCTTTTAATTCTTTACTGATTCCTCCTGTCAAATTTTGATAGGCTACCTCTCGGAACACCATTCAATTTGGTAGACAGTTTGATAAAGAATGTGGGGGAACTAAACTCCCAAAACCCCTGATGTAAGAGAAATGTTCCTTAATATACCAGTCCGCTATTTTCCCTAGGTTGGTCATGATCTTGTCTAATATCCTGGTAGGTAGACAACCATAGAGAGAAATATCCAGTGACACCACAACATAGTTGCAAATTTCATAGAAGAAATATATTTCTTTCTCCTTCCACAACTTGGAGTGATAGAAATGTATGGGTTCAACATTGGTCGTAGTCTAGCTCTAGCTCATCAAATGGAATGATGTCATAAAATAGATGGCATCCATAATGTACCAACATGTAGAAAGGGGTAGGTTTCCCTTTGGCCTTAAACGACTGATACTCTGTGATCTCCTCGATCAAAGTGTTCGATAACATTTTGGCATAGTCGAAAGCATATACTTTTGCTACTTCATGCATGAGTGGTACCCATGGAAACAAGAAATGAGCATAATCATTCCTCCCAAAATGTCTACACAACATCAGAGCTACATAGACCATATGGGCATCCAATGCTACTGTGGCATATATACCATGGGTGTCTATTCTGAATTTCTCAGGGTGTCCCCACTAGTCTTTGATCAATTCATGGTAGTTCTTTCCATATTCCATGCATTCTACTTTTTCAAACTCCATTAGGAGAGAGACATTATAACTTTGTTTGAAAATTGGTGATAACTTATAAATTATCCGGATATGCTCTAGTCAGAAAGACCTGACAACCACTTTCTGTGAATTGCAGATGGTCCTGGTTGCAATGTCCACGTTCTCCAGAGCCCAGTCGATCATGTCATTGTATGGCATGAGTCTTGACCGTGCAAATATTTTGTATAGATTTGATTCAGCTATATCCCTGAGCTTCGTCACATGGTTTTCAGTCACCTCGTCACCTGAATCATTTGGGAAGTTTATCAACTCATATTGTAGAACACCAAATACCCGCATCCATGTTTTCATGGTATCTATAGCTCTTGGTGAAGTATTTGAGAGGATGTCTTTGTTCGATTTCACACTCTCACCAGCTTCTTTAGCCATTTTTTGTGGCGCCATGATATTACAAGCTCAGAATTGTGTTACCCGTTACAGGAAAATGCGTAAACTTCTTAGCTTGCTAAAACTTGTTGTTCTGCGAGAAATCCAAATTAGAATTCAAACTTCAATATAGTTATTCACCATAAGTGTATCGATTTTATGAATACCTTTACTAACGATATATCCACTTTCCTTAATGAAAAGATTTGGGCAGTGATCAATGATCTTATTTGAAATCATTGTCATAGATCTGTTATTAATGCCATTAAAGTTCGGTGGTTCGCGATCGGGAGGTTGGAAAAATAAAATTTGACTTTACCCGAACCGTGATTTAGCAAAAATTCAATCATGAGATAATAGTATTTAACCCATTAACTAATCGTATTTAGGTTTTAAGTCATTTCATGTTTTCAGACTTCGGGATATTTGATAATAGCTCGAGATAGGATCCCCAAAACTTGAAATCGTGAAGCAATTAATTATCAGATAATTATATTTAATTTTAATTAACCCTTCTTATTGTTTAAGGTATTTTGGGAGTTCAGACTTCGTGAATTTAGAGTGTGATGAATGGCGAATATCCAAACTCTAAGTGCACGAAGTTACTACTTAACTTTTAATTTGGTTTTAGTTTTTGGTATTTATCGCCTTATGTGTCGGAAAACTAACTTTATTTAATTTTCGACTGGCCACTACCCATAGTGATGTGTCAAAGCTTAGGAAGGTATACATGTATGGTGACTAGTATTTTTTGAACACCTTTCAGGTATCGGGACTTTGAAGTCGCGACATGACAAAAATGCCTGAAGCACGAAACTCCGAGGTATGGAACTCTGAAGTATTTTCTAGTGTCTTGACCTTCTAATAATTGGGTGGCTCCACAAACTCGAGGAAAAAGGAATCGTTCGATCAACGCAGGGACTCAATTGACGATGGACCTCGTGCGTGCCTTAAGGCTAAAAAAACCAAAATTGATTTATCATTTGGAAGTCGACTCTGAGATAGAGTAAAAAGATAGGATAAAACTTTCAGGCTTATAATTTTAAATGTGTTCCAACATAGGCTCCATCTTGGGATCGTGTCTCCTTGCGAGGCATGGAAGAAAAATAGAACAAGTTCCCTTATTGGGTAAATGGAGTCTTCATTGGTTTCTGGGAAACAACTTTGAAAAATCATACAGAAGGACATTAGACTTCAGTCATGTCTCAAAAAAGTTTCAAAAGCTCAATCATTCACCGATATTGAGTTTAGGCTATTAATAGTTTCCATTTTCCTGAAACTTACTTTGGATCTATTTAAGATGATCAAAACAACCTTAATCGATCTATCAGACTCGGGTCAATTTTGTTCACATCACGGTAAAGTAAATTAAAAAATTTAGTTTAGGGAGTCCGTTATTGGTTTAGAATGTAAATCTCATCGAAAAGAGAACTAGCTACCAGAGTACATTATATACATGTATAACAACCTTGCAGATATCATAGACATTTCTTTACTGTTAGCGATCTTGTTTAGTACCCTGGTGAAGTTATCTACATTTCCCATTGAATTTCCTTTCACCACTTCAATTTGCGCTTTGCTGAGATGAGAGTGATCATTTAAATGAATTTCCTTTCATAACCGCTTTGGACAGAATGGGGGAAATCAATTTATGAAATTCCTTTCACCATCCATCTCATATTTTAATATTTCTGAAGTGGGGGAAATCAATTTGTATGCATCATACAAGGGATGATATATGTTTATTATTTAGCAATGAAGGTATGTCAACCCACTTTGATTTACTCTAGACTAATCCTCTCCCGACCTTCAAAACACCTTCACCTCTAAGGAAATTTTTACAAGGGAATTTTTAATTTCTAGGGAATTTCCTTGAGTGAAACTAATGAGTTCAAATCTGATTGAAGGGATAAAGTAATCAAGATTATCCTAGACATACTTTCTTTTAGTTAAAATCAGGGGAATCATAAAGATTTTTGCCCACTCTTGTTTTGAAGATCTGTTTTTTTAAGCTTGGTGAGTGAAGGCGAAGTCTTTCTTTATGTGAAGATTTAAAGTCAGGGATTGAAAATATAGCTTTTAGATATGCTATATGGGATCAAAAGGAGGAGTTACAAGCTTTGAAACGGATCTTATTTCCACCTAATCCTACTTCCTAATTATTAGGTTTCTTTTGCTTTTATTTTCTCTTGATTCAGAAGTCTAGAAATCTATATCTTTTTAATCTTCGATCATATGACCATTTTTCACATGAGTACAACCTTATTAAGACTTTATAGGATATTCATTTTAGCATTTTGGTCTGAAGAATAAATATAGAAGTTTGTGCCTTGAATTTCATTGGTATTTTCGAACAAAACAATTATTTATTTATCACCTGTTTCGAGAGAAAACAAAATACTCTGAAAATTGAG
>ML778289.1:501382-561913 GCA_009831015.1 Picea engelmannii
CCCAGGATAAATGTTGTGTCTCTTGTGAATGTGTATTTCTCAGTGATCTTGTTCTTATGTTGCTCTTATCTATTGAAATGAAAAGAACTATAATAATGGCATAAACATTAACATGGTATCAGAGCCAACCTGAAGGAAACACATTTCGCAAGAGAAAAATGTCACTATTGCAGTACCTGCAAATTAGGGTTTTGCAAAAGTGAATCTTTTCAGCCCTAAAACCACCTAGAAAGATGCACCCTCCCCCAAGGATCATTTTTGCACTTAGAGCACACCTTTTCAGTGACTGGATCTCTCAGAAAGTGAAACCCTAGTTTCACAAAAGTACTAACATTACTAGAAACCAATACCAGAAGTACCAGAAGTACTAGAAGCACCAGTCCAAAAATCCACAGATCAGATTTGAAGGGGCAAAAATTGGATTTTCTCAGATCCAAGTATACCAGGCTACTCGCCTCAACCAAGTGCACCTCCTGGTAAGGTCAAAATTTGATTTTAAGAATTTTCATTTTTGGTCATTTTTCATAGCCTCAAGTAGAAGATGTCTAGAAGCACAAAGCTTGTTGAGAAACTAGAATGCATAGACAACTTTCCTGCCTATAAGTATAGGATCAGTCTGATCTGTGTAGAGAATGACCTATAAAAATTCATCAAAGAAGAAGTGGAGGAACCTGAAGATGTCATACAGAAAGCAAAGCATCAGAAGGACTCAATCAGGGCTCAAAGAATCATTGCAGATTCAATCAAAGACCACCTGATCCCATATGTATCGTCCAAGAAAACTCCGAAGGAAATGTTTGACTCTCTAAGAAAACTATATTTAGGAAACAACATCAACTAAAAGATGAATCTAAGATCTCAATTGAAGAATACCAAGATGCAGAAAGGAGAAATGATTCAAGAATATTTCTCCCAAATCTCATAAATTAAAGAACAGTTAAAAGCAATTGGAGACACCATAGACGAAGATGAATTCGTAATAATGGCCCTAAATGGTCTCACAAGATCTTGGGATGATTTCATCCAGTCGATATGTTCCAGAAAGGAGAAACTGCAATTTTATAGCCTATGGGAAGAATACATCCAAGAAGAGACAAGGGTAGCCAACCGTGAAGCACTACTAGAAAGGGATGATGATTAAGCCCTAGATACTCATACAAAAGGAGGAAGGAATAAACCCTACTTCAAAAGGGAAACTCATAGAGAACCTCAACCATCAAACAAATTCAACAATCAAAAATCTCATCCAAGAAATTTTCAGAAGAAAGGACAACGCAAGGGACAATATCTCTCATCCATACAATGCTATCATTGTGATAAGATGGGACACAAGGAAAATTCTTGTCCAGTCAGAAGAGAAGAATACAAGAGGAAGCACAAAAGGAAACATGATCACATATCTGAAGATGAAGAATGACCTATGAAGATGATTAAGGACCATGTCTTGATCTCAGCTCTCTCAGGATCTGTATCACCTGGAGAGGACACATGGCTCATTGATAGCGGTGCATCAAAACATATGACGAGTAAGAAAAATACTCTCTCTTGTATTTCAGAAAAGAAGTTTTCTCAGAAAGTAAATCTTGGAGATGATTATCAATATCCCATCAAGGGAGTACGAGAATCAAACTACAAGCTAGATTCAGAAAACTCAATAACAATGAAGGACATACTCTATGTACCAGGATTAAAGAAGAACTTAATCTCCATATCAACTTTAGACAAGAAAAGCTATAGATTTTCCTTCATAGATGGAGAAGTTCTTATGTGGGCTAAAGGAGAAACCTTAAATGAAGAAATCATCATCAGAAATGAAGAAAATGGCTTATGTAAGATGAAGGGTCACCCAGAAACTGCCATGACCCATACCATTGAAAACTCATGCGAACTTTGGCATAGAATATTGGCCCACATCAACTACAAGGCACTACCATACATATGCAAAGCTATCACAGGTTTACCAGAACTCAAGATTGATCAAGAAGGAATATGCAATGGATGTGCGCAAGGGAAGAATATCAAGAATCCTTTTCCAAAGAGGGATATCAAAGTAGGAGTATTGGAACTCATTCATTCATATGTGTGTGGCCCAATGCCATAATCCTCCATTAGCAGGTATGTATACTATGTATCATTTATTGATGAATATTCTCGTAAGACCTGGATATATTTCTTAAAATCTAAAGATGTAGTATTCAGTAAATTCAAGGAATTCAAAGCCTTGATAGAGAATCTTTATGAAAGAAATATTAAGATACTCATGTCACATAATGGGGGAGAATATACCTCAAAGGAGTTCGTAAAATTTTGTAGAGATGTTGGGATCAAGAGGGAACTCACTACTCCCTATAATCCCCAACAAAACAGTGTATCTCAAAGGAAGAACAAAACAATTATGGAAGCTATAAAGACCATGATTCACGATCAAGATCTTCCTATGTGCTTATGGGCAGAAGCAACAATGGCATTTGTTTATGTGCAGAACCGATTATCCCATAGCGCACTTGGGTTCAAGACCCCATAAGAAATGTTCACCAGAAAGAAGCCAGAGGTAAGCCATCTCAAAATATTTGGCTGTCCAATGTTTATTCATATACCAAAAGAGAAAAGAAACAAGCTGGAACCCTCCAAAAAGAAGGGAATATTTGTGGGATACTGTGAGGTCTCCAAGGCCTTTAGAATCTACATACCTGGTCACCTCCATATTGAAATCAGTAGGGACATGACCTTTGATGAAGAAGCAACACTTAAGAAATCAAGAAGATGTTAGATTGAAGAAGTATATGAAGAGGAGCCTATAAATCCCAAGATTGCAGAATCCATGAGGGAAGTTCCCATAGCTGCAGAACCTGTAAGGGAAGTCCTAACTTCCCCTAATGAGGAGACTCCTGAAGACCACAACATAAAAAAAGTTCAAGAACCTCCTCAAATGAAATTCTCCCATAAAAGAAAGCCTGCTTGGGAAAGATAGCTTATTCAAGATGGAGAGAAGTATGGTGTTTCAGAAGGAACCACGAGATAGGTGAAAAGAACAAAGCCATTCTCCAGTTACACAACTTTGATGTGTAATCTACTAGATGAAGATCCTACATGCTTTGAAGAAGCCATTCAAAAGAAGGAATGGGAAGATGCCATGATAGAGGAATACCAATCCATAATAAAKAATGATGTATGGGAAATAGTTCCCAGACCAAAAAGTAAGGATGTGGTATCATCAAAATGGCTCTTCAAAATAAAACATGTTGTTGATGGAAGTATTGAGAAATATAAAGCAATATTTGTCGCTCGTGGATTTTTCCAGAAGGAAGGCATTGACTATGAAGAGACATTCACTCCTGTGGCTAGATACACTTCGATCAGAACCATCATAGCTCTTGCAGCTAAGATGAAATGGAAGCTGCACCAGATGGACGTGAAGATAACTTTCCTGAATGGTGTTATCAAAGAGGAAGTGTATATAGAGAAACCCTAAGGATTTGAGGTTGAAGACAGGAAGTCTCATGTCTGCAGATTGAAGAAATACTTATATAGATTGAAGAAAGCTCCTAGAGCTTGGTATGGGCATATAGATAGTTTCTTGATGAGCTTAGGCCTTACCAAGAGTAAAGAAGACTCAAATCTCTACTTCAAAATTATGGATAATGAACTAGTAATATTACTACTGTATGTGGATGACTTATTCTTAACTGGAGAAGAAAAGCTCATCGTTGAATGTAAAAAGAAACTTGCCACAAAATTTGAAATGAAATACCTTGGTCTAATGCATTACTTCTTAGGCCTTAAGGTATGGAAGATTCTAGAAAGAATCTTCCTTAACCAAGGGAAGTGCACGGTCGAAATATTAAAGAGACTCAACATGCTAGAATGTAATCCCATGTATACACCCATGGAAGCGAAGCTGAAGTTGTTGGTCAATACTTCGTCAGACTTGATAGATGCCACATTCTACAGATAGATTATTGGATCGTTGATGTACCTGACAAACACTAGACCAAACATATTTTTTGTAGTGAACACCTTGAGTCAGTTTCTGGTAGAGCCTAGACATGTTCACCTAGTGGCTGCAAAACATGTGATGAGGTACCTTAAAGGTACAATGGATTATGGTCTCAGCTATGATGGAGATCATGACTTCACATTGAGTGGATATACTGATGCAGATTGGGTAGGAAGTGTTACTGACAAAAAAAGAACTTCCGGATGTTGTTTCAGTTTTATGATCAACCATGATCTCCTAGAATAGTAGGAAGCAATCCAGTATTGCTCTCAGCACAACAGAAGTAGAGTACATTTCCGAATGTTCTGCTAGTTGCAAAGCTATATGGCTTTGAAAGTTGCTGACTGACCTATTTAACTTTGAGATGAGAGAAATCGTGATTCTATGTGACAACCAGAGCTGCATAAAGATGACAGAGAATCATGTATTCCACGACAGGTCAAAGCACATAGAATTCCGCTATCAGTTCATCCGCGACATGGTACAGAGAGGAGCCTTGAAGCTCTAGTACATTAGCACGGATGAACAGGTTGTTGACGTGTTGACCAAACCTCTATCTCATGTAAAGTTTGAACACTTTAGAGATAATCTTGGTATAGATTGAAAGGACCCTCCCTGAAAGGGGGAGTATATATACATTCCTTGCTTTTGACCTCGCTGTTAGACATAAAGCAAGATGAGTCATTTCTTCTGACCCCCCTGTTAGAAGTAAAGCAAGATGTTGTGTGTTCCTTGCTTCTGACCTTGTTTTTAGACATAAAGCAAGATGAGTCATTGCTTCTGACCTCGCTGTTAGATGTAAAGCAAGACATTGTGTGTTCCTTGCTTCTGACCTCATTGTTAGACGTAAAGCAAGATGAGTCATTCCTTTTGACCTCGTTGTTAGACGTAAAGAAAGATGTTGTGTGTTCCTTCCTTCTGACCTTGTTGTTAGACGTAAAGCAAGATGAGTCATTGCTTCTAACCTCGCTATTATACGTAAAGGAAGACGTTGTGTGTTCCTTGCTTCTGACCTGACTGTTATATGTAAAGCAAGATGAGTCATTGCTTCTGACCTCGCTGTTAGACATAAAGCAAGACACTGTATGATTCCTTGCTTCTGACCTAGTTGTTAGATGCAAAGCAAGAGGATTATTTGCTTCTAACCTCATTGTTAGACATAAAGCAAGATGATGATGTGTTCCTTGCTTCTGACCTAGTTGTTAGACGTAAAGAAAGATGATTCCTTGCTTCTGAACTTGTTGTTAGACATAAAGCAAGATGATGATGTATACCTTGCTTCTGACCTAGTTGTTCGACGTAAAGAAAGATGTGACTGACACTGAGCTACCAGCTTATCAGCTGTGACATTGAGCCAGTGTAGTACTATGATGTACCAGCCTAGTGTTGTGATGAGGTATCATTTTTATTGATACATATTGATGCAGATGATGATGGAATTCTTTTGAGAATGATGATGTTGCCGATGAAGAAAACTTTTGATGACTCATAAATATGCTAGCTAATGTTTCAAGATGATATTGACGATATTATCCTCCTGATTCCACTGATGATGCAGACCTCTCTCGCCTGATGCTGTTTAAGAAGACCCTTCTTGTTAAGGGGGAGTGTTGAAATAATGTAATTGCGAAGAGTATTCTTATTATTATTGTTATTTTATTCATAGGATTAATCCCCATTGAGGATTAATCATGTTGGTAATTGTATTAGGACCAAATCCCCTTTTATGGATTGGTCAACAGATAAATGCAATAGGCAGAATAAGAAGTCGGCCCTAGCAGTTATTATTGAGACCCAGAATTAAATTAAAGGTGGGCCCTGCCAATGAAAACCCTTCACACATGCCAGTCTTGTATATATAGAGAGGCTAGCACCTCACTTTATCACACAACACACTTGCTCATTCTTAAGAGGCAAGCTGCAACTTACCAGTGAGAGAGAAGGAGAAGAGTGGCACATCTTTTAAGAGGACTATCTATATTGGTTTGAGTTATTTCTTGAACATTGTATTAGCAATTTATGATAAGGAAGTTTTTTCTTGGTTTTCTTCCACTAGAGGGTTTCCCAGGATAAATGTTGTGTCTCTTATGAATGTGTATTTCTCGGTGATCTTGTTCTTATGTTTCTCTTATCTATTGAAATGAAAATAACTATAATAATGGTGTAAACATTAACAACGATGACCGATTTAAATTTATGAAGTCCACGCAAAGCTGAATCTCTCCATTTTTCTTTCTGATAGGTACCAGATTTGCTACCCATTCGTAATATCTAAGCGGAACAATGATCTTTGCATCCAGAAGCTTCTTGACCTCTCTTTCTATTACAGTTAAGAGGATATGGTTTATCTATCTCAAATTTTTGTCTAAAAGGTTTGATACCATGTTTCAAACGAATCTTATGTTCTATCACATAGGTATCATAAGTCTTTAAATTGTCATATGACCACGCAAAAATATCTTTATATTTTTTAAACAATTCAACATATTTACTCTTTACCTGAGTTGGAAGATATTTCGATAACTTTACTATCTTAGGTTGTTCTTTAGTTCCTATGTCATAGTCTTCAACTTCCTCAAGTTGAGGTCGTAGGGTAGACTTCAAAGGTATGTCATCTTTGTCAAATCGTCTTTCTAACGGTATTAGACCTCTGGGTATCTGATTATTCTTGAGGAATAACATCCGATGATTTGCAATCTTATCTTGGAACTTTTCAGGCTCTTCATCTTCTTTCATGATCCAAATAGGATCGTTTTTATTTTCTTGGTCTATATGAATTTTAGATAATTCATCAACCATTTCTAGAAATTGTTTGATCTTATCATCATCTTCAAAGATCTGGTAGTGTTGTACATTATTTTGGATTGATGGTTTGTGTCTCATTTCTATATGATACTTTATCTTTAGGACCATAGGAGGCACAAACGTCGCAGCTGCCTTGGCCAAGGAATTTACCTGTTGATTTTCCATTCTCGGGATGTGATGAATGTTGAAAGAAGAGAAGAAATTCTTGATCAGATTCCAAGCACAATTCCTGTATGACCTTAGCCTCGGGTGTTTATCCTGATATTGCTACTTTATTTTCTTTATGATAAGTTTTGCATCACCATAGACTATTAGATCTTCAATTTTTAGCTTCTTACCAACCTCTAATCCTAAAACAAGAGCCTCATATTCACAGACATTATTTGTATAATCAATTTACCAATGTAGTCTATATTAAAAGGGAATGAAATAACACCCCTTCCCCTTCCCCTTCACAGGACGAAGCGCCATCAAAAAACATTTTCCAAATTCCTTTTCGAGTATTTACATTTTTTAGTATTTCTAATTTTTTTTTTCCTCTTCTATACAGTCATCAAAATCACTGTCTAAAGATAAAATACAGTTTCCTAGATCCTTATCAGTGATGTAGACTCGATAATTATTTGGGTTTAGAGGGTCACTTACAATGTATGCTAGTCTACTCTCTCTATACAAACACATAAATTGTCCACCAAAAATCGGGATAGTTGTGTATGTCATATCTATTTGAAGTGATCCTCTAAGTTTTTCACCCCAAGACCTGGATAAAAGCATGCCATACATGGCAGGTACATCGAAAACAACTACATCCATAAGGATTCTCTTTACAGGAACTTGTGCAAGATTTACTACTATATCCTTGATCATGCCTAGACATTTAACCTTTCTAGAATCAAAAGAATATAAATCTCGGTAAGGTCTAGTGATTTCAAGGCCTAACTTTTCCATGATAAATTTAGGCATTAAGCTGTGAGAGGCCCCATAATCTAACATACAATTATGAAGTAAATGATCATGCATAATTAATGTGATATAGAAAGGAGTTGCAGGATCTTTAGCGTTTTCAATATGTGGACCAAACATAATGGTAGGATTTTCGTCCTGCAAATTTATTACATCTGCATGACATTCCTCATCTGAAAAGTTAATCATTTTAGCGATTTGATTTTTATAAACTGGATTCTTAGCCAACTCAACCAGGGGCATATGGATTTTAATTTTATTTTCTAAACTAAAACCTCCAATCATTTTTTCGCATTCCCTAGTCGAAGTTTGTGTTTCTGTATTTTATGTTTTCTTAGTTTGTGTTTCGTTAGTTTCAACTCTTCTAGCTTGGGCAACTTGTTTTTCAACTGTTTGCTTAGTTTGGGCAGCCTGTTTTTCAACTATTTGTTTAGTTTGGGCAGCCTCACTCACTTTGTTTCTTAATAAGATTTTTCTTGGTGGATAACTCATAGTACTTGTTTCTTTGTGCCTTAGATTATACTTCTATTGAATCTTGACCATAATGGAGTCGACGATTCCTTGATATGCAAACTCTCCCAAGTTGTTTATAATTTCCTTATTGCTAGATAGGGGTTCTTTTTCTAGAGACATTTCATAGTGCTCTCTAGTTAGGTGAGGTTCCTGGTCTTCATCCCCAAAATTATTTACATCATCTTCTAACCCTTTGTAATCATGTATATCATCTCCTATAAAATTTTCTGACTCAAACGGAGCCTGAATTTTTTTATCTTCATTTTTTATTTGTTTTTGTTGTGTCAGAAGAATGAGATTTATCGTAAAATATTTTCTAGCAAATGGATTAGGTTTGGCTTGGTATAGCTCCATTCTAGATATTTTATTGGATAAATCTTTAATTATTTTAGCCATATCATCCATTTTTTCTTTTGCATATTTTCTGGATCCTGAGGATCCTGCTTGTTCTCTAAAGCATCTTGGTTCCTTAGTTACCATCTCAACCTTGGCTTTAAGTTACCCAATGTCATAATGTTCAACTCTATTTCTATAGAGTCGTCTTTCTTTCCCATGAGGGTAGCAGATCTTCTTTCCCTTAAAAGTAGGGCAAAGTCGGTCTCAAAAGACCCTACAAATGTCACTTTAGTTGCGGGTTGAGAGGGTTTAACTTCTTCTGGGATCTTATAATAGAGTTTATTAAACCTTTGGGTGAATTCTAGGACTGTCTCTGAATTATTTTTCCTTAGAGCCCCAAATTTCCTCAGACAGTGCAAGTGGCCTTTCTTTTCTCCCCACTGTATTAAAAAGGCATTTTCTAACTCGTCGTAAGACAGTAGGGATCCTACTAGGAGTCCTCTAAACCATATTCTTACTTGGCCCTCAAAATTTTTCACTAGGATTCTTTAGTTCTTCATGTTCAATACCAAGGATATCAATGAATTGATCGAAAAAGGTTATGTGCTCTGTTGCCGTTAAACCTCCCTCCCTTGTGAACTTAGGTGATTTTTTCATGTAATTTTCAGATAGGTCATGAAGGACGGGTGGAAGGACTAAAGGGTCATATTTGGTGGCTACTTTAGCGAAAATCCTAGGGGGTGGAGGTGGTCCTTGACCACCCCCTTCTCTAGTGCCTCCTCCTTCAGAAGCACCGCCTCCTCCGACAACACCACCTCCATGGCTACCTCCAACAGTGGCCATTGAAAATCTAGGGGATGAGCTCGAGGAGTAGAAAATAGGGTTTTCAAATATTTCTTTGGACCGAAGTGGAGACCTTTCGACTTCCTTGGGATGAGGTAAAGGGAAATCTGGAAGACGATCATTAGGTGATATAAACTCTAGAGGAGGAGGGAAAGGAAAACGTCGACTAACCTACTAAAACTTACACAATGTGTAAATAGGAGAGCCGACAAGAGACGAAACAGGGTATAGAGTATGATCTTCAGAATTTTGGGTCACTGAAACCTTTACTTCTGCTGAGGATGGAATAGATAGAAAGTTAACAACAATAGATATAGGAGAGAATTCTTTGTTAATACAAGTAGGAGTACTGAAAGGTTTGATTTCAATCTTTATTTCGGATACAATTTCCTTAGCGGAGGGTGTTTATTTAAAATCCCTTTCGGGAGTTGATTCTTCAACCTGAAACTTATTGTTAATTTGAGTGGATTTTGGTTGGTATTTCTTACCTATTGATGCAATAGTCAACTTGAGGTATCCTTTTGGTTTTGACAACCTTTCGGGATCCGTCACAGGGGTGGTCTGTTGATCGTTTGGGTTTTTTCTAGTATTCCTTCGACATAATGCCAGTTTATCTGTGGTGGATTCGCCAAGTGAAATATAAGAGTAGCCTTAATATAGTGTTTGATCTTTGTTCACTATCAAAGACATAATGTTACTTTGTCATTTTCCCAGGGAAAAATCACTTCGTTTCTTCGTCCCGGCAATGACGCCCAAAAGATGTTGGTCCTAAGATTAAACTTAAGGCTCAAAGGATAATGTCAGGCATCAGGAAATTTGTTTGAGGCTGTGTTTTTAAAATTATTTTCCTACCTCAATTATATGAGAAAAATTCCTTAATGAAATTAACTCGTAGCAACATAGAGGTCGTATTTCATATCTGATTCAAATTGAAATAGTAAATGAAGTGAAGGAAAATAACAAAACTGTGAAACAAAGTAGGGCATCAATTATAGAAGAATCCCACCTTGTTGCAGTAGAAGAAAATAGATTAGTATAAACTTGAATAAAGCATAAAAATACAACAATCTACATAGCAATCAGGTCTTGTATTACTCACAATAATTACAGAGGAAAAGCTACTTACTAAATAATTTACTGATACAATAAGATTTAAGTAGTTGTAGTACTAAATTGGAATCAACATTTATTCAGGAATACATAAAGAAAATGAGCAATGGAAGACAAATAAGCACATAACCCAGATTTGAACAAAATTTGGAATCTCCATCTACACTTGTATTAATACTCTATAAGGAGAGTCTTATCTCTTACAATCGAAAAGAAGCAACCTAAAATAAGTCTTTGTTTTATGTATTTATAAAAAATGTCTCAATCTAAAATGGTTCGACTTCTCGTATAAATTATTAAATATTACAACATGCAAAACTGAAAGGTTACATCTACACCTTCTTTGTCTCTTCATCTTCCCACAAAGACGTTTCTTCTTCATGTCTTCCATATTGGAAATAGTTGGCACCTGATTATGACATGTGTGAATGTTATGCTCAAATTGTCTCATTTATTTCCATATTTGTTGGCTTTCCCATGTTCGACAAACTGGATACATCTACTTACTAACTTCACTACTAACCTGCAAAGTTCTATTGTTTCGTTTGCCTCGAAAATATGCAACTTCTTTTCTATATGAGGCAAATTATCTTGTATTTTATTTTCTTACAAAGATACAACCTGTAGCTATAAATTGGGATTTACTATCCATTTGTTAATCTTGATAAGGTTGATTTGTTTTAATTGTTGGATACTCCTAAGTCGTTAGGGCTTCTTCTATTCTTGTCTTGGAATTAAGTTAATTTTTTTGTATGTCAATATTCCCTAGGGCATCAGAGTGTAATATACCAGATATAAAAGGTATGCAGTACAAAAATAAAATGCTAGAAATGGCAGAATAAATGTAATATAACTAGCATAATCTCCACAATAACACATAAATGATATAAGAAGAACAACAAAAATATCACTTGATTTAGAAAACAATGTTCACAGGCCTCTTCAAGGGGGAAACCTCCAGTCGAGAAATGCTCTATTACAATAATATCCAAGCTAGGGTTCTCATACCCTTGACTCCTATTTATACTAAATATGTCTATTAAAAGAAGCATGTAAAGGAAGATCCTTATAGAAGTGAAAGCTTCTATTAGGTCTTCTTACATCCGCCTTATTCTATTTTATTGAAAGGCCTTATTAATATTGACCTTTATTACATATGAATATATTTTTCTACCTATGTGCGGGTTAGGACCCTAATATGTCCGCCCCCTTAAAAACAACCTTGTCCTCAAGGCTTGAGATGTGGAAATTGCTGCAGAATGGTAGCTGGTTCCCAAGTGGCATCTACTAGAGTTGTATCTTTCCACTGGACTCACACTTCCTTGATGGTTCTTTGATGCAGGCGATGCTCACACTGGTCAAAAACTACTTTTGGTTGTATCTAAATGGATCCTTCTTCGACTAACTCAGGAAGGTTGGTTTGAATTTGGCACCTAGTTCCAATCACCTTCTTTAAGCATGAAACATGAAAAATAGAATGTAGCTTCGAATGACTAGGCAGAGCTAACTGATAGGCTACTTGTCCCACATGCTTGATAAATGTATCAGGACCATACAATTTGGGTGCTAGCTTATGAAAATGCTCGGCCTTGAGGGAAGTTTTCTTGTAAGGTTGTAGTCGCAGAAACACATGATCCCCTTCTGCAAATTGACATTCAGAGTGACCTTGATCTGCTTGTTACTTCATGTGATTTTGTTCCAATACCAAGTTCTCTTTGAGGGTACAAAGAATAGACTCTCAAACTGTAAGTGTTTGTTCAACCTCCTGGACCTTCGAGGTATCCAGTAAGTATGAGAGAACTGAAGGTGGCTTCTATCCATATACCTGTTCGGAAGGAGTCATGCGTGTAGCTGTATGGTAGGAAGTGTTGTACCACCATTCAGATAGGGCTAACCATTGAGCCCATTGATTTTTCTTTTCATAGGCAAAACACCTTAGATATGTTTCCAAAAACTTGTTGACAACTTCCGTTTGACCATCAGTTTGGGGATGATAAGTTGTGCTAAGATGCAATTGGGTGCCTCGTAGCTTGAAAAGTTCTTTCCAAAAGTTTCTTGTGAAATTTGGGTTACGATCAGAAACAATAGAGTGCAGCATGCCATGAAGCTTGAAGACTAGGTCCATGAAAATTCGAGCCACCATGGATGTTGTAAAAGGGTGTTGAAGAGTGCAGAAATGAGCATACTTGGAAAGGTGATTGACAACCACCATTATGATTGATTTATTTCCCGATTTGGGTAAGCCGAAAATAAAGTCCATAGATAGCTAGAGCTAGTGATTGAGACTGAGAGATTGAGACTGAGCAATAACTAACCGAATCTAGGTTATCACCCCAACTATCAGAAGCTTATTTCACCCTCGAACCAATCTAACTGGGAAGAAAAAGAAGAAGAAACTATGCAAAGGCAAAGCTGAACCAAGAGTCATCACTGGGATAAGAACCAGTACTCACTCACCCCCAAGCAATAGTTGGGTAAAAGTTGTAATGCAATAGTCTGGTGAGAAGCTTATGAAGTTGTCCAAAAAAGAAGATGTTGTCCAAAGAAGAAGATGATGTCCCGTCAAATCTGTGTCCAAAGAAAATAGCCCCGGCCAAGCGGTCTTACCCAAACCTTACCTACCTTGACTTATTAATTGATACTGTTGTGCCAAGCATTCAATACATCCAAGAAATCTATACTTCCAATGGCTATAGTTCTAGCACTAGCTTACTTCACATGCCATAGCTCTGGAAACAAACAATTGGGAAAGCATCCTTACCTGCCTACCTCTACTTACTGATTCAAACTGAACTGACCCTCATAACCATTGAGTGAGAACCCCTAAACCCCTCAAACCATTGGGAGCTAGATCACCTACCCTACCCCCATCAAACATCAATGCTATCCATCAATGGAACTTCCACGGTCAAACGATCGATCTTACCTATGCACACACACCATCGATAGCACACACCTAGCTGCCCTAACCCCAAGCATTCGAAATAAACAAGCTATGTGAGCCATTACTCGCTTACCCCCAAGCAATAGATAGTCAGGTGGAAGCTGTAAAGCAATAGTTCGTCCAGTTATATTATAAGCCTACCTCTATTCACTGATTAAATGACCTACCCACAAGCCATCTCAAAAGCAATTGAAATAGATCTTCCATAGCTCAAGCCATCTCACCAAGCAATATACCTTTCCCTTGATCAAGCTAAGCTTTCGAACCGTCCACTACGTATGATCAAGCTATCGAGAAAGAACCGTCCATTACCGCTCAACATCATAATGCACCGTCCACTACCTCTCGCAACGTCCCATGCTATGTGAAACATCAATCGGTATAACCCACAACTATTTCACTTCCAATGGAACTTGAACTACCCATCCTAACTCATACTTTCGCGCTCTGCTCACACTCATATTTCCAATCGTAGCTTAGCTATTCTATCAAATATCGCTAGCAATCACTGCTAGTAACAATTAGACCTTTAAGGCACTTTGCAAGCCTTTATTTGGTGTACTTCAGACCAAACGATAGCGACAAAAAAAGGTAGGTCCATGGAAACCAAGGAGGGAGGGAGACAAAACACTTTCTGAATAGTCACAGTGGAAATGGAAAAGGCCGACTAGGATGTAATTGGAAAAACTATGGACAACTTAGTTGTAATAATGTTGAATGTACAAAAGGCTATCATCCTAGGTCTTGGGATGCTTCTAATTATATCCCTTGATAAAGTTCACAAGGGTTTTTATCCTTACTTTTGTTTGCCCATCTGTTTGAGGTTTAAGTATCATACTTATCCTCAACTTTGTGTCCATCATGCCCCGTAACACCTTATAAAAGTGGCTTAGGAACCTGTTTGCATGTCTCTATCTGAGATGAGGGACTCTCACAAACCAAAGTGTAACCAAATGTTTGAAAGAAGAGATTGGTTGTCTCTTATTCAGTGATGGTCTTCTTGCACAAAAGAAACCAAACCATCTTACTACATCGATCTACTACTAATAGCAAGAAGTCACGCCCATTCCTATTTTTCAACAATCATCCAAGGAAATCCATGGAGATGCTCTCCTAAGGCTGACTTGGGACAAGCAATGGTATATACATGCCTAGATTCCTGTTAGTTGGCTTGGAAGTACAACAAAATACAAAATATTGGCAACATCATAATCCATGCACAACCAATAGACATACATGTGTAGATTCAACAATGTATTCCCTACTTTTCAATGCCATGCTACTTTATAAGTGTGAGCTTGTCTCAATGGAATGGTCCTACATTCTCTGCTTAGGATACACATATTGTCAGCTTATACAGGAACCCATATTGTATATGTTAATAGTGCTTCCTTTCTCCTTGCTTCAATGTCATCACAAGGGGATAAAAATCCTTGTCTTCTTTGTATTGAATATGTAGATCTTCCTAAGGAAAAGGTTGCAACTGCATGGTCCATGAGAGGGATCATTGCTCGATGCGATCTCAATACAAAATCTACTATCGTGTTGTTGACCACCTTCTTGTACTTGATTACAAGATTGAACTGTTGCAAATACGACATCCACATGCCTCGCAGCCTGTTGTAGCTTCGTMTTACTCGATAAGAACTATAATTAATGGCTTGTGGTTGGTGTGGACAATTGTCTCCTTCCCTAAGATATAGGCTCACCAATAGTTCATTGCCTAATGCAAAGCCATCAACTCCTTATAACAGGTAAGAGAATTCATTACAACTCCATTGAAGGCTTATCAATGCTATGCAATTAGTCTTCCTTACTACATTAGAAAGGTCCCAATCAGTCTCCCTTACTACAAGGATGCCCAATCCTAATGGGCATTTGTTATGGACCGAATAGACAAATAAGCATAAAAAAGACTCAATTCAATAATGCCACACCTAAATCAAGAGAAAGAGTGAATGAATAAGAATATCACTTCAAGGGGCCAACCTCCTTTACACCTTATGTTTACAATAACACTTGATGATCCCTAAAACTAGATATCCTTGGTATATCTAGGAGACAAAGGGTACAATTACAAATAATGATCCGACCAATAACGATAGCAATAATATAAAAATAGCAATGCTATTATTTATAGTGGTTTATTTGTAATGTCCCCAAGGCCGAGCCATGTTGTAAATCATGTTTATGAAATGAATTGTAATTATGTTTATAGGCTGGTGAGACAATTTTATATAATTTGGTGGGCTTATGTGATTATTAGGCTAGAGAACCTAAGTGTTGAAGGCCAAGAGCATGATTTTGTACATGTAACTATGCACATTATTAATAAAATATAAACACTACTGCGTGCAAACTGACCACGATGAATGAGTGATGGGGGACTCAGATTCCATAGAGTGGTTAAGGGATTAGGGGCTGGAAGGTGGGAAAGTGAGGCTAAGTGTTGAGCCTAGGAGTTTAAGTCCTTGGGATTAATATTTTAATATTATTCCAAAAGGCCATGTGAAATATATGTTTTTATCCTAAGTTCCTAGAAGGGGGAAAATGTGCAAAAGGGAATGCATGCTGATGGAACGCATGCAGCTTCATGGGTGACAAGTGTGAACCCAAGAGAATGCAGTTAAAACTGTTGAGTTTGGCCCCGTTGGGGGTTCTTTTCCCATTTCATGGACTACTCCATCTGAGCTCGTGACCATCCTTGATCGACCCCTGTCTGGGGTTTTTTTCTCAGATCCCTTGCCTGAATAGTTGGAGCCTATGCATGGGATCTCTGTACACTTTACACCATCCTGAAACCATAACCATGAGTCTATCCCATGATTGTTTAGCCTAGTTGGGTTGAAGAAGTATGTGACTGTCACCTGTTTGGGTAGCCCGTGTCTGTATTCCCAGTTGACTATTGTGGCCATGCAGTGATGGACTGTGCATGAATTTTTGTCCAGTGTAATTTCATGCTGAGCATGTGTGTAACCTCTCTCTAGGTGAGGGAGGTGATTGTTGTTGGAAGAGGTAGGTTTCAATGCCTGTGAGTAGCTCTCTCCAGGTAAGAGAGTTTGTTGGGAAGTGGTTTTCTCCCAAAGAGAGTCCAGCACCAACTACGGAGCTCTGAGACTTCCTGATCTAGCCTGTTGTCGAGTCCCAGAGAGGGAGGTGAAGCACAAATGGAATGTTCTTGAGACAATGTATACTCCTGGGAGGAACAAACATGTGGGGAATAAGAGTTTGTGAGTAGTGGACGTAAGAAGGATTCCTGGGAAGAATCCTTCCCATGATTCTGTGCATATTTCCCTATAACCTCAGCCTAGACTAGGATTCCTTGATTTGGGTGGAGCTTAGTCCCAGCTTGTGGGTGACCCACTGTTTAGCTTGATGAGCAGCCTGGTCTAAGGCTGGGAGGTTCGTGGAAGGCCTGGACGTGGTTGGTGGAATTACCACATTTTCAAAGATAAGTATCAACTTATTCTTTAATTATGTTTTGCATGCTTGTGTTGCTTATATTTATCATGTATTCCACTGTAATCATGAATTACTATTAATCCCATTAAATATTGATATTAGTGGTAATCTTCTACTTACTCTGAGTTAAATGTGTTTCATTTGATTTAAATTCATGTATATATAAATAAGTATGAGATTATTGTTCTTCACATTAGCGTCTTCCCAGCCAGTGGGTTGGATGACGGCCGGGGAAGCATTACAAAATGGTATCAGAGCCATGGTTTCAATGCTGAGCCTAGATGGGCCAGATAAGTGGTCTTTGGACCCATGTTTTGAGGAGAAATTGTGTCTGGAGGAATAATTTTAGACCTCGGAATGTTTCTGAGCATCAACAGACTACTTGACCATGTTACAAAGCTCAGCAAGTGTAGCGGTATTAAAAAACTATAGTCGGTGTGGTATATGGCCACAGGGAGAGAGAAATCCACACCAGAAGTGTTGGAGCCATAGGATCTATTCAGGAGGAAAGAAGAACCCTCATAATCGTCATATGTGGAGAATGTGCACAAGGTTTAAAACCCTTTGGAGTTGCACAGGAGTGTGGAAATTGGGATACGTGAAATCCCAAATTCGTCAGGACCATCCATCAGAGAGACACATGGTTGTTGGTCGACATTTCAACTCCTAGGAAACCAAAGGGAAAGAACCTTGTTTTCGAAAGTTTCAAAATCCCAAAACTAAGGAGAGGTGAACACCCCCGAAACACCAAAAGGATCTTAGCCATAGATTTGAGAAATGTTTGACCATTGGATTTCACTTGGAATGGATGTGGGCACATGGATGTGTACCACGTGCCGGTGGGTCGAGAAGAAAAGAAAGAGTTGTGGGACCCGATGACATCACCATAGGTGATGTGGACCCTTCTGAGTATGCCACTTGCCACTGTGGATGTGGGAGACAGTTGTGCTCTGTGGACCCAGAGGGTAAAGGAAATCAAATTTTTAGAATCGGGGGATGGGAGTGGCAAGAGGTTGGGAGTCAATGCATCATGAACTCCTAGGTACCGAAGACCCAAAAATAGAAATGCCGAATTACCAAAATCACTACCTTGGTGGGAAAAAATTGTGTTGTGGGCCCTGAGGGTAAGGAAATCAAATTTTTGGAATTCAGGGATTGGAGTGACAAGAGGTTGGGAGTCACTGCATCGTGAACTCCCAGGTACCGAAGACCCAAAACCCTAAGTCCCGAAGTCCCACAATTTTCGAAGACAAAAGAACCGTCGAGGATTTAACTGTTGGATCCTCGTGGACCAAAACCCTGAAGACCAACGTTTTGAAAGTGAGTATGAGAGCCTCGTGGACTGAAACCCCAAAACTCGAATTCCCAAAAGAGAGTATGAGAGCCTCGTGGACAAAAACCAAAAAACTTGAAGTCCTGAAGTCCCAAAAATTTCAGAGTCGAATAGAGCTCAGAAAGCTTAGTGGATTCGAAATGTTTTTCTTATTCACGTTGGTTTATGAATGTTGAAGTTTTATTAAGGTTTTAAGGCTTGACAAACTTCAGTTGACTACACGTTGTGTGTGCAGAGATCAACAAGTGTCAAGAAAACCGAGAATCGACGTCAAGTATAGAAATGGAAGAGGTGCGGATTGCCTCTGATTCAGAGGACAAAAGAGAAGGAAGGGATGTCAACTTGGGAGTTGAAGGATGGAACTCCAATGGGCACGAAAGATAATTGGAGAAGGAAGGGCATATAATGAAAATCATTGAAGGATTGTAGAGAGATGCCCAGGCTCACCGAGATGATAGCCGAAATCTCATGAAAGTCAGGGATAGGTAGGGTGAATTCAACTTAAAGATGTTGAGGAGCCTGGAAATAATAGAAAAGAAATTGGAAGAGGAGAGTGACACAAGCAAAACAAGGAGTTGAAAGACCCCTGAGAGGAAAAGAATATCAAGGAGTGTCAGCAGAAATCATCGTCGCTCCCCAAAGCATTCCATTAGGGAAGCACACAGTAGTTCAAGCCCATCCCCTATCAGAAAACACCGAAGATCTGGAGTGGATGAATTGAAAGGGGAGATGAATAAGATTAAGCCTCCTATGTTCGATGGAGAACATAAGAAGGAGGAAGATGTTGAAACATGGTTGCTTGGCATGAGGAAATATTTCCAACTACAGAATTATTCCTCTCATGCAAAAGGAAGAATTGTGATGTATCAACTAAAAGGAAAAGCATCCATGTGGTGGGATCAACTTGTGCAGGTTCAACACATTAAAGAGAAAGATATCACATGGAATGAATTCAAGAGGTATTTCGAGAGGAAATACCTGACTAAAAGATACTATGACATAAAGATGAAGGAGTTCTTCGAACTCAAGGTGGGCAGCATGATCATTGATGAATACAAATGATGGTTTTTGAAATTACTAAAATATGTTCCATTCATCAAAGATGAGGATATCAAGATTCAGAGGTATCTGAGTGGACTGCCACCTCCCATTGGTGACAAGATTCAGTATGATGATCCTAAGACTATGGAAGAAATAATAAGAAGGGAAAAATACTTGTATGAGAAATAAAGAGAAAAACCTGCTTTTCAGAAGGCTTGGGATGATTAGAAGAAGTTCAAGAAAGAGCAGAGGCAGAAGGGAAACAAGCCTCCCTTTTTCAGAAATAGTCCTAAAGGACATCCATCGTTTAGAGAGCTGAGAATGGCTGAAGTGGGGGAACAAAGGCTGAGAAAAATGCCCATTCAATGTTGGGGCTATAAATATAACCACAAGTACAGAGATTGTCCCCATAAAAATGGAAAAGCAAGAGTTGTTCATAATGTTCGAGAAGCTAAAACAGTGGAGGACATGGGCAGTAGAATGCCAAGGATCTATGCAGCCCTGAACAACAAGCAAGATGAATTTCAGTCGCACATGATTGAAGTGGAATGTATGATTAACAAACAACCATTTATTATTTTAATTGATTCAGGGGCTAGCCATAGATATATATACCGTAGAGTGGTAGAAATTTTTCATTTGATAAGAAGCAAACATGAAAAGTCTTGGTTAGCATAGTTGGCTACAGGAAGCAAGAGGAAAGTCACTGAGTTGGTTAATTCCTATCCTTTGGACATGAAGGGATGGAACACAAAGGATGAATTGAATATCCTGTCTTTAGGCTCTTATGACTGCTTAATTGGGATGGACTAGTTGGACCAGCACCATGCCCTCCTACACTGTTGTAACAAGAAATTTGCATGCCTGGATGAGGACGGGAATCGGAAAACAGTCCAAGGAATTCCCAGAGCTATGGTTGTTAGAGAAATCTCAGCAATGCAACTGGAGAAGTGCTACAGAAAAGGATGTCAATCATTTGCAGCCATGTGGAGGAATCATCCATAGATGAAGTCTCAAATATTGGAGACCATGAGGTACTTAAAGAGTTCAAGGATGTATTCTAGGAAGTACCTAGACTACCTCCAAAAAGGGATATTGATTTCTCTGTGAACTTGATTCCTGGAGTAGCTCCGATGTCAAAGGATCCTTATAGAATGAGTACGCCAGAGCTGAAAGAGTTGCAATTGTAGCTTGAAGAGATTCTAAAGAAGGGGTACATTCTCCCAAGGGTGTCACCTTGGGGTGCCTTGGCCCTGTTCATTTAGAAAAAGGATGGAACATTGAGGTTGTGCATTGATTTCGGACAATTGAACAAAGAAACTGTCAAGAACAAGTATCCTCTACCAAGTATTGATGATCTTTTCGATCAGTTGAAAGGTGCGAAAATATTTTCGAAGATAGATCTTAGATCAAGATATCACCAGGTAAGAATAAAGGATGAGGACATCAGCAAGACCACCTTTAGAACAAGGTATGGTCATTACGAGTTCACAGTGGTACCTTTTGGGATGTCAAATGCACGTGTTGTTTTTATGTGATTGATGAATGTTGTATTTAGGGACTATCTAGACAAGTTTTTCATAGTCTTCCTGGATGACATTTTGGTTTATTCCAAGCTAGAGGAAGAGCATGAACAACACCTGAGGATGGTGCTGCAAGTGTTGAGAGAATACCAGCTATATGCCAAGTTGAGAAAATGATCATTTTATCAAAGGCAGATTCATTACTTGGGGCACATTATTTCAGAATAAGGGATCACCATGGATTCTGAGAAGGTTGAGGCCATCCGAGAATGGTTAGAACAAAGTAATGTGGCAAAAATTAGATCCTTTATGGGTCTAGCAGGCTATTATAGAAGGTTTATCATAGGGTTCTCAAAGATAGCTCACCCTATCACTTCTTTTCAAAGGAAGGAGAAAATGTTTCAGTGGACTAAAGAGTGTGAGAAGAGTTTCCAGCGATTGAAGCAGTTGTTAACCAGTGCTCCAATCTTGAGGATTGTAGATCCAAATGTGGATTTTGTGGTGTGCACGGATGCGTGTGAAGAAGGGTTGGGAGGAGTTCTCAGTCAGAATGGATTTGTAATATGTTATGAGTGCAGGAAGCTGAAAGAGAATGAAAATAATTATGCCACTAAGGATTTGGAGTTGGCAACAATCGTTCATGCTCTAAGGAAATGGAGACATTACCTCATGGGAAGGAGGTTTGAACTCATAATAGACCACAATGGTCTGAAATATTTGTTTGATCAGCCAACCTTAAACACTAGACAAATTAGGTGGCTGGAGTTTCTATGTGAGTACGACTTTGATATCAATCATATCAAAGGGAAGGAAAACAAGGTGTCCGATGCACTTAGTAGAAAGGTGCACAACTTACATGCTTCAACCATTAACATGTATAGGACTGATATTAAGGATAGAATTTTGGAAGTTGCAAATGCAGATTTGCAGTACAAAAACTTGGTAGCAAAGCTACAGTAGAGTGAGAGACCACAGAAAGAGGAAAATTACACCTTGGAAGCTGATGGAATACTTTTGTACAAAAATAGAGTGTATATACCCAATTTCCAGGGTTTGAAACTATTGATTCTAAGAGAAATGCATAACGTGACTTATGTTGGTCACCCTAGATATCAGAAGACTGTGGCAGTAATTAAGAGCCATTACTTTTGGTCGGGTATGAAGAGAGAGATCACTGAATACATCGCCAGATGTATGGAGTGCCATAAAGTTAAAGCTGAGAATAGGCACCAAATAGGGTTGTTGCAACCTGTACCCATTTCTGAATGGAAGTGGGAAGTGGTGACAATGGATTTTATTACAGGATTGCATAGAACAAGCAAGATGCATGATTCGATCAAGGTGGTGGTGGAAAAGATTGCAAAATATACCCATTTTATTCCACTGAAAACTACTCAGAAGGCAGCAGATGTTGCTGATATTTTCCTAAGTGTTGAGCCTAAGTGTTGAGCCTAGGGGCTTAAGTCCTTGGGAATACTATTTTAATATTATTCCAAAATTCCATGTGAAAGATATGTTTTTATCCTAAGTTCCTGGAAGGGGGAACATGTGCAAAAGGGAACGCATGTTGATGGAACACATGCAACTTCATGGGTGACAAGTTTCAACCCAAGCGCATGTAGTTAAAACTATTGAGTTTGTTCGTGTTGGGGGTTCTTTTCCCATTTCATGGACTACTTTGTCTGAGATCGTGACCATCCATGATCGACCCGTGACTGGGGTTTTGTTCTCAGATACCTTGCCTGAACATTTGGATCCTGTCCATGGGATGTATGTACACTTTGTGCCATCTCAAAACCATAACCGTGAGTCTATCCCGTGATTGTTGAGCCTTGCTGGGTTGAAGAAGTATGTGAATATCACCTGTTTGGGAAGCTCGTGTCTATATTCCTAGTTGATTGTTCTGGCCATGCAGTGCTGGACTGTGCATGGCTTGCTGTCCAGTGTAAGTTTGTGCTGAGCCTATGTGTAACCTCTCTCCAGGTAAGAGAGGTGATTGTTGTTGGAAGAGGCTGATTGCGAGGCCTATGAGCAGCTCTCTCCAGATGAGAGAGTTTGCTGGGAAGTGGTTTTCTCCTAGAGAGAGTCCAACACCAGCTACGGAGCTCTAAGACTTCTTGATATAGCATGTTGGCGAGACCCAGATAGGGAGGTGAAGCACTGATGGACTGTGCTTGTTAAAGTGTATACTCCTGGGTAGAACAAGCATGTGGGGAATGCGAGTCCATGAGTAGTGGGCGTAAGAAGGCATCCTGGGAAGAATCCTTCCAGTGATTCTGTGCAGATTTCCCTATAATCTCAGCCTAGACTAGGATTCCTTGCCTTGGGTGGAGCTTAGTCCTACCTCAGGGGTAACCCACTGCTGAGCTTGATGAGCAGCACGGTCTAAGGCTGGGAGGTTCATGGAAGGCCTACACGTGCTTGGTGGAATTACCACAGTTTCAAAGATAAGTATTAGGTTATGCTTTAATTATTTTTTGCATGCTTGTGTTGCTTATATTTATCATGTATTCCACTATAATCATGAATTTTTTTTAAGCCCATTAAATATGCATATTAGCAGTAATCTTGTGCTCACTCTGAGTTAAATGTGTTTCATTTGATTTAAGTTCATGTTATATATAAATAAGTATGAGATTATTGTTCCACACAGTAGCATCTGGGAAACCAGTGGGTTGGATGACGACCAGGGAAGTGTTACAATAGAGATATCCTTCCAAATAGTAGGTGGAATCGGAAGCGGTTGTAGTGTGCCTGAAGATTTGACTGTTTCTCCCTTGTTGCATTGGCACACATCAAATTCAGTGACAAAATTATAGATGTCTTGTTTTATACCATCCTAGAAAAAAAGCGTTTGACCCTGTCATAGTTTCTGGTAAACCCGGAGTGCCCCGTTGTGGGTGTAGCATGAAGATCAGAAAGTACCGTGGATTTAAGCTTTGATTGTTTACTTAAATACGAATGACCTTTCTATCGAAGCTCATCATGGAGCCAAGAGTACCCTAGGGGAGCTGGAGCATTGGACTACAATTTTTGGATCAGATGCGAACTTTTGGGATCTTGTAGCCATTCCTAGTGAACGTCTTGGAGCCAATCTGGTACAATGAAGGAAAGAGAAAAAAGGAATCCTTCATCATCATATTTTTGGGAAAGTGCATCCACCACCACATTGTCTTTGTCTTTCTTGTAAATGATATCATAATCATATCCAAAGATCATAGTCACCCATTTTTGTTGCTCCAGGGAGGAAATGCATTGTTCCAGAAAATATTTGAGGCTTTGATGGTTGGTATTAATTTGGAAACGTTGTCCTAATAGATAAGGGAACCACAGATCAACGACATGTAGAATAGCCATCATTTACTTTTCATAGATGGATTTTCCCAGATTCCTATCAGATAGTTGCTTGTTGGTAAAGGCCAAAGGTCAACCCTCTTGCATAAGGACAACACCAATTCCTTTCCCCGAGGCATCACATTCCAACACAAAGGTCTTTGTGAAATCAAGAAGGGACAGAACTAGAGTGGTGCACATGGCCATCTTCAAGGTTTGAAAATCTTGAGCAACGACTAGAGTCCAAGTGAAATAGTTCTTTTTTAGGAGAGCAGTGAGAGGTGTTGCAATCTTTCCATAATTCTTAACAAACTTGCGATAATACCCTATTAAGTCGATAAATCCCCGCAATCTTTTGAGAGCCTTTGGGTGCGGCCAATCTTGCATAGCTTCAATCTTTTTTGAATCCACCCTAATGCCATCCTTGCCAACGAAATGACCCAAGTATTCTACTTATGAGGCTCCAAAAGCACATTTAGACTGTTTCAGGAAAAGTTGGTGTTGAGAGAGTAGATGGAGAACTTGATCCACATGAGTAAGATGGTCTATCCAGGTTTTTCTATAGATGAGGATATCATCAAAGAAAACTAGGACAAAATGATGGAGAAAAGGATGGAAGACATGATTCATGAGGATTTGGAAGGTGGAGGGGGCATTACACAAGCCAAAGGGCATGACCAAAAACTCATAGTGGTCCTCATGAGTTCTAAAGGCAGTCTTGGGAATGTCTACCTCTTTCATACATATCTGGTGGTAGCCTGAGTGAAGATCAAGTTTAGTAAATAATTGGGCACCACTCAATTCATCCAGGAGGTCATCAATGACAGGAATGGAAAATTTGTCTTTAATGGTTAGTTTGTTGAGGGCATGGAAGTTAGGACACATTTTCCAAGAACCTTCTTTCTTCAAGACCATGACTACAGAAGAAGAGAAGGGGCTCGTACTAGGACGGATCACACTTGCACTAAGGATTTCCTGGACCATTTTCTCAATTTCATTTTTTTGTGAAAAGGGGTGGCGATATGGATAGATATTGGGAGGAAGGATTCCGGGTACAAGGGGAATGGAATGATCATGAACACCATGGAAAGGAGGGAGTTGTTGGGGAGTGGAAAATACCATTTGATGTTTAGAGAGGAGGGCTTGGAGGTATTGCGACGTCGAGGGTGTCTTTGTTGCTTGTATGGCATGGAGTTGGGTAATAACACCAAAGTGACCTTTTTTGAGTAGATTTTCCATGCGATGGGAACCAATGATCTCAGGTGAACCAATGATGATGCATTGAAATTTATATTGGTGTCCCTCTGGGTCTAATTGCATGGTTAATTCCTTAAAATCCATGAGAATGGGACACAAAGTCCTTAGCCAGTCTGCACCCAACACAATGTCACAATCTCCCATGTCGATAACAAACATATGGGATTTTAGGTGGTAGTCACCGATTTGGAGATGCACATTTTCACAGCGTCCTCCACATTTCATGGAACCACCATTGGTAATCATGATTTGGAAATTGTTGATGGCATGGATGTAGCAATGAGTTTCTTGGGCAATGTGGCGATGAATAAAATTATGGGTGCTTCCACTATCAACCATAATGATGACCTTCTGATGCTAGATGTAACCAATTAAATTGAGGGTTTGGGGAGCAGAAAAGCTAGTGAGAGCATTAAGGGAAACGACTGGTTCTACTTTGGGAGGGCCTGAGGGAGGGGTTATGTCAGTGGTTTCAGGTGACTTAGACACAAGGGGAGTTTCAACATCCTCTTCTAAAATATCCTCGGAGATGGCCATAAAAAGTTTTTGTTCCTTACACTTGTGGCCCGAGAAATATTTTTCATCACAATTATAACAAAGGTCTTTGAGTTTCCATTCAGCCATTTCAACCCTGGTCAATTTTTGGATCTTTAGTGGGGCGGAGGGAGTAGTGGGATTTGCGGGTTTAGAACGAGGGATAAAGGAGGGTTTTCAGTTTTGAGAAGATACAACCTGTTGTGATTCTTTATCTCTTTTATTAGCCTCCACCCAACTCGAAGGTCGAACCATGAGGACATGGGCCTGAATCTCATCCTTGAGGCCACTGATAAAACACTCTCGAAAAAGGCATTAGTCATGCCCTTTGTTAACAAATCCAGGTGTTTAATGGAAGCTATAAAGTATTCCACTGTTCCTGATTGTTTCAATTTTTTCAAAGGATCCAAATGGTTGGTGTTAGTGTCAAAGTGTTCATAAAGCTTAGCCACAAAGTGTGTCCAAGAAATATACCCTTGACAGGAAGTTTTTCTCCATTGCCAACGTTCTTGATCTAGATGGAGAACACCATACCAGAGTTTGGCCAAGTCATCTGTAATGCCATATAAAGATAAATAATGTTCCATTTGGGTTACCCACCCAGTGGGGTCCGAGCCATCAAATTTGGTCACATCCACCCGCAGAAGGCGTAGGTCATGTTGAAAGTGATGGTGCTGAAAGTTATGGTTATGAGAGGAATGTTCACCATCAATATGTGGAGGTGAGTTAGGGGAAGGGTTATCTATAGGGATTTTTAGTTTGGTGCAGAGTGATGAAAAGACAGATTCAAGCTAGGTGGTTAGTTCTTGTTTGACTTCCTCCATTAAGGACTGCATGCTTCTATTAATGGTTTCAAAATTGGCACTGAGTTGTTTCACTTCTTGTTGGGTCGTGGTGAGACTAGATTGCAAGGTATTGAAGCGAGCTTCCAATTATTGGCTATGGGTATGGGCCATGAGGATGAGGGAACTGAGAAGGGGCTAGTGGGGTCAAAAAATTTTGCCGAAAAATGATATGTATGAAGGTGATAAGGGAGAAGAGGTGAATCCAATGGAATAGGTCTCAAATAATGGTGAACAAATTCAGATTTTTTTTTTTTTTTACACCTATGGAGTTATACTCCAGTCTAAAGAGCACTGTAGAGATGAAATCCCCAAATGCTTAACCAGGAAGAAAAGTGTAGTGATTTGGAAACCAGAACATAGTTGTGCGGAAATAGATCTTGTCTGTTTTAATTTGTTTATGTTTCTGTCCCCCAAGGGTTAGGTATTCAAGGGTTCTACAGACAAGGGTTTTCCCTGTTCTATATCTCTTTGATATACGTGTGGGGTCCAATAGTAGTACTCGGCCGAATATCTCAGGGAACTAACTAAGGAGGATAGACTATACCCTTAGCCATACTACCTGACTACCCAGGTACTAGAAAGTATCTTCCTGACTGTTGTTCTTGGTGGCACTATAGCAGTCAGGTGACACCTGTATTTCTTGCATGTATGAATCCCTCAACTGTGGATTTATGCATGTAACGAAAGATCTTTGTGGCTTAAAGATGCCAGAATACGTTTCTACCCTAAAAAACAATTACCCGCAATTTTCTGCCAAGGAAAGTGCTTTGATACCACTTGTAATATACTAGATATAAAAAGTATGTTGTACAGAAATAAAATTCTAGAAATGGCAGAATAACACTAATATAACCAACATAATCTCCACAATAACACATAAATGATATAAGAACAACAACAAAAATAACACTTGATTCAGAAAGAAATGTTCATGGGCCTCTTCAAGGGGGCAACCTCTAGTCGAGCAACACTATATTACAATAATCTCCAAGCTAGGGTTCTCATACCCTCGACTCCTATTTATACTAAATATGTCTATCAAAAGAAGCATCTAGAGGAAGATCCTTCTAGAAGAGAAAGCTTCTATTAGGTCTTCTTACATCTGCCTTATTCTATTTTATTGAAAGGCCTTATTAATATTGACCTTTATTACATCCAAATATATTGTTCTACCTATGTGTGGGTCAGGACCCTAACACTAAGGTACTATCTCTTTCAACGTCTAGCAATCCTTTGTCAAGTGAAGACAATGCTTCTGCACAATCTTTATTTATTTCCTAGGATAATCTTTTTCTTTCAGCCATATTTTCTTCCCAGGTCTGTAGGATTATGTCACCTTGAGTTTTCTTAAAAAGAGAATCGAAAGACCTTTTCTACTTCATCCTTTGCTTCTATTAAAATGGATTCCCGGAACATAGCTCGAGCCACAGTGGATTCTCTCTCCTTAATGTAAATGTTATTTAGAGAAAGGTATGCCACCCGGTAACAGCTTTGAACACCTTCCACATTAGTAAAAAGGTATTGTTGGGCTAATTTCATCTTTTCATGCACTTCCAATGCCTGAGCTTGGAAATTTTCCATCTCCACAGTTGTAACTTCAACTATATCTATCTTGGCCTGAAGTTGTTTGATCAATTCTTCTTGCTGAGTGGTTAATTCTCTATTCGCTTGTGAATTTTCATCAAGGCTAGTTTTGAGTTGTTGAATTTACTGTCTATCACAGGCTTTGGTATTTTCAAAATCCTTATTCATCTTATTTCTCACGTCTCTTTCCATGGTTTCCATCTGGTCCTGCAACTGTCTTACTAACATATTTCTTTGTTTCAGATGTTTCACTAAACTCCCTATTGAACATTGATTTGTTGTGGAAAAAGATCCTAATGAGCCTCCCATTTCCATAGCGAATTCGATATCATCTAATTCATGTCCATCATACAACACTATGCATCTTTTGACCACTGCACCATCCTTTTGATGTGTATCTCTTTTAATGATGGCCCTCCTCTTCTTTTTGAAAAAGAAGTTTGAGGGAGGCATTTCTTCTGCGAAAATAGGAGTAAGGTATTCTATGAATACGACTTCGACATTCAAATTTCCTTGGTTTGACTATAAAGGTGTAAATTATTTGATAGGGATACCTATCCCGGTGGACGACTGTTACCATGTCGTGTTAGTTGTAGGTTTATTTGGTGTGGATAGTGATGTATACAGTCCCTTTTTTATCAAAGATTTGAATTGAGCTTTTGCTTGGTTGCGTGGTGGATTTGACAATGCAGTATTCCCTTCTGCGTTAAAACTTCAGTCTTTTTCAAATTACCTTGAGAATCATTTTCACTAGAACTCCATGTTTCCAAACCCTAAGCTGCAACTTCTTGTGTAGAGGGGGGTGTCTGAGGTTCTCCTTGTAAGAACTTAGGTAAAATATTTCTTCTGTGTTTTTGGAAATTGTAGAACTCTACTAATTGATTTGGAGCCAGAGTTTGGAATCTGCTCAATACTTCCTGGTATGAACTTACTCCCTAGAATATTTCATCCTGTGGGGAATCTTCATGCTCGTGTCTCTTTAGATTGTATAGATCCAAGTGGCTTGAAAAAAACATCTGGGGATCATGCTTCTTGAACTCAATATCAACCATCTTAATGTCTTCTAGGACTATGACCTCCACTTTTGAGTGGCCAAAATCTAACAACAAGAACATACACATTTGTAAAGGGAAGGTTGGCCATACCTTTTTCTATGTTTATTTGAATTCTTTACTGATTCCTCCTGTCACAGTTTGATAGGCCACCTCTCAACATACCATATGATATGGTAGAATCTTTGGTAAAGCATGTGGGGGAACTGAGCACCCAAAAACCCTGATGTATGAGAAATGTTCCTCAATATACCAGTCACTATTTTCCCCAGGTTGGTCATGATTTTGTTTGAAATCCTCAGAGGCGGGGAACCATAGAGAGTGATATGCATTGACACCACCACATAGTTGCATATTTCATAGAATAAATCTTTTGCTTTATCCTCCTACAACTTGGAGTGATAGAAATGTATTGGCTCAACACTGGTCAGAGTCCAACTCTAGCTCATCAAAGGAAACAACGTCATAAAACAGATGGGATCCATAATGTATGTCGACATGTAGAAAGGGGCAGGTTTCCCTTTGGCCTTCAACGATTGATACTCTATGATATCCTTGGCCAAATTGTCCGATAACATTTTGGCCCTATCGAAAGAATAAAATTCTGCTACTTCATGCATGATTGGTACCTGTTGCGCGTCTTCTGCCACCTTAGTGAGAAAAATAGAGGTGCTTGCAAGCTCAGTTGGGTCTGTTGAGTAGGACAACTGCAAGGAAAAGAGTTAGAGAAATAAATATAAAACAACAATTGAGAATTAAACTAAGAAATGCAATAACAACTAAATTCATGAGCATAGGGACATAGAAACAAAAAGAACCATAAGACCCATGTTACCAATGATGAGGTTGATCTATTAGTGAAAGAATACACCAAGAAGAAAGGGGACTATGAGTCCCTTCTTCCTCCAAGGGAGGGCTCTTGAACCCCCACTAGCAAGCTCTTCTTACAACAAAGAAAAATGGAAAATGATGAAAGAACTCTTTGCAAATCCACTCAAGGGGTGAGATGGATTGCCCAATGCAATGGTGCAAATATACTCTTGACAAGGATGGAGTCCTCAAGAGAATAGTGGCAGCATAACATTACCTTGAATTCCTTGAAAAATGAAGTGTATCCATGGCCTTTTTATAGCATTCCTTTGGGCTATTGTTCAACTGGTTTGTAGTGTGAAAAGAGACTAATTATGGCATTTCTAAGTCTTTGACCAACCCTGCAGTTGAATCCAGTCCATATTTGAGTGTAAAATTGTCTTGGGAGATGAACCATAAGTGGGTGGGAGACCAACCACTCTCATAAATGCGTCGTTTCTCAGGTGTGCAACTTTTTGTGATAACAGTCGCGCATCGTGCGCATGTGCGTGATTTCTGCATTCCTATTCCGCGCATGTGCTCGCGCGCCCAGTGTTTTCATAGAACCCTTCAAATTTTCACTACTTTGTATAGTTTTTGACCCTTTTATGAATTCTTTGGTGTTAAATCAGGTCCATGGATGACTTCATCACTATTTGACGATGCTAAGTTCTTGTAACCATGTGTAGATGAAATTTCAGTGATAACAGATGCCCCCTAATGGATGAGGTTAGGAGCATATGTATGGCCGAAATCCATCAATGTTTCTTCTACTGATAATGTTGTTGTAAGAGAGAGCAATAGTGGGATTATCCAGAGCGATCCATTGGAGGGAAAAAAGAACCGGTAGGACCCGACCTTCCATGAGGTGTGTAAAACATAAAACTGTGTACAAACGAGGCGGGCATGCCCCATGCTCATGTCATGTAACTCCAAAAACGATGAATGAAGTGTTGGTGTAGACAACTACAGTGCCCTCGGGGGTGGTCATGATAAACACAGAAGACAATTATGTGGATGAAAATACTCTGAATAGTAGGCAGTGATCTCAGTAATAAGTATCACCGATGATGTGGGCATTGATAGCCCAACCAAGTTCAGAGGTCTTCGACAAATGAAAGAACTAATTGCAATAGTCGCAAAGTAAACCCCAGGGTAACATGAGAAAGTGTTGACGTTGAATGTGATGGGGGTCAACGACAGCAGGGAGCAATTGTGTTTCACCCTATGCCATCCGAGATCTCTCATTAGGTGGGTAATGAGAATCAAGATACTGTCGCCCTTCTGGAAAATGGTGCTGATGTCGACAAAAAGGGGGACGTGACTCCCAGAAGAAAATGGCTTCATGAAATATACTAGGTGAGGTGAGGAAGTGGAGGAGGTACATGGACGAAGTCAAATGTGGGAAGACTCAAGACTGCCCTTGGTTGGAGTATGTGTGAGATAAAAAGTGGCTGCAACCGTTCAACGAGGTCAAGTGTCAGGAGGATGACAAGACTGGGGATAAGTTGTGCCAGAGGCAGGACAAGGTGAACAAATTCAGAGGGCAGAGATAAGTGGTTTGTGGGATACTCTGAAGATATGGATGATGTCGACAGGGGTGGATGATAAGCGGTGCTCCAACCAAGGGTGACATGGGTTGCGGTTGGCCCAAAAAGGGAAGCAGGTCGCCAAAGGTGACGACAAAAAGGTAATGTAACGACTGGAAAATGTGTTTGTATAATAAATAATGAATAATTGGGGGGAAGTGTACAAATAAAGAAACGGGTGCCCTGGTGTGATATGGTGGGCCCGTGTAGGGAATAATTTGCTCAGAAAAATGATGAAGGGTGGGGGCCCCATGGGTGGGTTTCTATATGAGGTAGGTGAAATGAAGGGAGATTTGCAGATGGGTAGACAGATTGTGGATGAAATGGAGGGTTCATGCTACTGCGGAGGTGCAGCCTAACCATAGAACCATGGAGAGATAATCTGGGAGTCCGTTGGGAAAGCTAGCAAAATGAGGAGAAGGAGTATGTGGTTGATTTGCGACATGATGTAAGACTATCGGGACTCTCATCCCTAAAGGGTTTTGAAAAACAACATGAGTGTCAGAAGTGCCAAAAGGTGCTATGAATGGGACAACTCATGTGGGTAAGAATGCTGCCAGGTGACAGTACCGAAGATGCAAATGGAGGTGTGGGTACTGCAGAGCCGAGAATGGGGATCCTAGAGGCAAATGTTAGAGGGTGTGACTGGAAATGTAAGTGCGATACAGAGGGAATGACTACATGCCAGTGTTGAGTATATACCTGAAGGGCTTGTGTCGATGTATGATGACCAAGTGCCTGCACACATGAAAACCAAATACCCGATGTGAACAATATCTGAAGATAATCAAATATATGAGCATGTATTTTATAAGTGTGAATATGCGTATGCATACCTGATCAGTGTAAAAAAATGGCATCCCGGGGGCTCAGGATGAAAAGAGGCCCAGGGACTGTTGTGATGTAGATGAAGAGATGTTGATCCCATGGCTGAAGATGGATCGAGAAATGGACACCGTGGGCTCCCGGAATAGTGAGTGGAAGTTTGGAAAAAAGGCCTATATATAGATGTAGGGCCCACATTGCCACCTCATTTGTACTTGTTGCTATAGTGATTGGATGAGAAGAATTCAGAGGATATTGTGAGATTCTGGGAGGATGAGTCATCCGATTGAGGACTCATGAGCATCAAGTTAGTGGTCTGATCATCTTGCATAGAAGTAGGGTTTCATTTTTTGGGCAGGGTCTGTACGGAGGGTCGTACAGGGGTAGTTAGGGGGTGTGAGCCCCACATGTGCAGGTGATCTAGTAATAGGCACACATACATGCATGCCTGCCCACTAGATAGATGCACATGTGAGTGCTGGTAAGGGTATAATGGACATGCACTATGGGTGTGCCTATTGTTTGAACAGGGGCACACATGTGCGCGCTTGTCGGTTGACCAGGCACGCACCTATGCATGCCTGTATAGTGAATAGACATGCTTGAGAGTGCGCCTATGTAGTGAATACGTGCATACACATGCATGCCTATGTAGTGAATAGGTGCGCACATTTGCGCGCCTATGTAGTGAACAGGTGTGCATATGTGCGCACCTATGGGGTGAACAGGCGTGCATGTGTGTGCGCCGGTGGGTGGAAAAACCTTGCTGTGGAGGCAAGGTTGATGGGTGTAAAATGTGTCTTTTTGATGTTTTTGATTATCCATGTGGCTGACTTAGGACGATTTTATGTTGTGTTGGTGAGCTTTGTGCACGATTCCTATTGGTTGGCGAGAGCGAGATTAGTCCTAGTTGCAAGACGTCGTGGCTATTGAAGAGCCAAGCATACGTGCGACTTTGGCAGTCTGTGGGTTGCTGAATTTCTTTGAGTACCCCTTGATACAGGCACAAGAGTATCTCCTGTAGTTTCTTATCCATATGTGGAGTCTGGACCTGCACTGCTTCATAGTGCAGGGAGAGCAGAATCCCTTCACTGCGGTGGAGGATGTGTATTTTTTGACTGGGCTCCCATTTCGGGGAATGCCCCTACTGATGGAGCCGGTGTTACCTAGAGATATGTCGCCTGCGACGGTGGGCCAGAGATATTGTTCAGGGTTGAACTATATGTCTGGCATAGTTGTGAGCATTGGCACGATGGATGCCCTAGCTCATCGTTGTATAGCAACGATGGTTGTGAGAGTGTATGGTTCACTGACGATGTAGTGGATTAGTGGTGGCCAACTGATGGTGATGGAGAGGGTGTTGGTTGGCGAGCATTTTGCCTGGGGGCTTATGCTACAATCGAGGATGGTGGGGCAGCTGGACCATTTTCGGTCCACAGATACGGGAGAGTTTGCCTTCGGGTCCATCCTGGTGGCCTGGTTTCTGTAGAGGGTGTCGATGTTGCACCCTAGGATTCTATTGGGTGTGTCTGGGGCGCGAGAGCTGCAGCTGAGGTGGTGGTTGACCGTGTTGCTTCGCCATGGTGGTGGCGAGGGTGGCCACTTCTTCACTGCAGAGGGGGCACAGGTATGGCGGTAGATGCCACAGGTGATATTACGGTACCCGTATGCCGGGGTTGACTTCCAGGAGGATCCAGACATGGTGCTACCTCCAGGGGAGGGGAGGTGTTTGATCACCAAGGTATGATGATGATGTTGATATATATGTTTTTGTGTTTTTTTGAGATAGCATGCCATATGTATATGATATAGATGCTGAATTTATCTGTTGTTTGTTTGTATGTGCAGATGTGGCACCTCGTGGGTGCAAGGTGAAGTTGGAGAGAGTGTCGGCTTGTCAGGAGCCGGAGAGACTACCACGGGGAGAGAGGCATCGATGTGAGGATGTCGCGATGCGACCTGCTGAGCTGGAGAGGGCAGAGAGAAGACGTTGGTTTGATGAACCTGGTGCTAGGCCATCACACGCTCCTCCGACGGCTGCTAGAGTGGATTTTGAGGACATACATCGTCGTCTGGAGGTGGTGTTATAGGATGTGCCTGAGGGAATATGGTCTCACATCTAGGATGAGGGTATCCTGGAGCAGTGCGTGGGGGTTCCACACCATGGCGGGCCATAGTACGACGAGAAGCAGTGGCTAGTGCTGCGATGACTGGATGACTGCCACTGAGGCAGGAAGGACCGTTAGGGAGTGGACCACCACCTTCTGAGGGAGGGGTAGGTGGTGGTGGGCTGCCACCACCCGAGGGAGGAGTAGGCGGTGGTGCTCTATGCATTGATGTATATATATTTTTTGTATATAGGCTGGTGAGCCCATTTTGTACTGAGGTGATTCATTGGCCTGCGGATAATTGTATTTTTTGTATGTAAACATTTGGATGGCATTATGGACCTTTCAATATATACATGAGTATACATTTTTGAGATCTATGTGGTGTTTACATGTGTTTTGTTAATGTATTGATGATGTCTAATCTATATATGTGATGACAGTTTCTGTTATATGTTTATGTATGTGTAGAGGTAGCTTGATGTGATATATGCCAGTCTAACACAATATTAGCTAGGTTATCTGCAATTTGATTCAATTGTTTTGGAATATGTGAAAATGTAATGGAATCAAAATGTTGAGATAAAAGTCTAAACTGCAAGTATTTGCGAAAGAGGCAAGGATCACGGACACGGTACACATTGTTGAGCTTGAGTACGACTAGTTGAGAGTCGAGTAAGATGCTAAGATGATGAATATGATGATGTTGGGCATCATCCAGGAGGCCAACGACGACAGTGTATTTGGCTTGGTTGTTGGTTGTTGAACCCAAACATATGCCGCTCGAATGGAGAATTTCATGTGAGGGGGTGTAGAGAGCCCAAGCAGCCAAAGCCAGATTTTGTGTCCAACGGCTGGCGCTGTCGGCGTAACCGATGTGGTAGGTTGGTGGAGGAAGCATCTATCAATAGCACAAAGGATATTTTAGACACGAGGGAGGGAAAAAAGATTAAAAATTCTATCAAAGAAATAACCTAAAGTAGAATGACTATGTTTAAGCGTAAAATTTCTTTAGATACAACCCATTGACAGGTTCTTTGAGAGAGAGGCCTTCAGGGGAGGCCAAGATATATGCGCCTTTGATGAGGCAATGGTGGATAATGTATCATCCATGCCAGAGTGACTCAAATTTTCCATGGCCAAAGGTATCATGAGCGATATCTTAAGCCAGGATGAGGTCGCCTTCGCGAAATGAGTGAAGGTTGACATGTCCATCAAAGGAAGCCTTGGATCATTTTTTAGCTGCCTCATTGTTCTGTAATGAATATCGATGATCTTCATCCAGAGACTCTAAGTTCAGCAAGCGCTTCTCCATTGGAGCAGTGTCGGATAATAGATCAATTGCAGTGCGTAAGGTGGGAATTTAGCACTCAATGGGAAGAGTGGCCTCGACCCCATGAACTAGATGAAATGGTGTGAAACCAGTAGCTGTCTTCACAGCTGTACGGTAAGCCCATAGCATAGAAAATAACATATGATGCCAATTGGTTTTATGTTTATTAACCATGCACTGTAACATGGTCTTGAGGACTTTGTTAACTGCTTCGACCTGTCTGTTAGACTGAGGGAGATATGGTGAGGAAAACTCGTGAGAGAATCCTAACCGAAATGAGAGTTCGATGAAGATCTCATTCTTGAAGTGTTTCCCATGATCGAAAATGAGTTGGAGTGGTACTCCAAAGTGGGATATGACATGGTTAAATAAAAAACATGTTGCAGTGTCAGCGGTGTTGTTGAAGGTGGGAATAGCTTCTGCCCATTTGGTGAAGTAATCAACGACGACAACAATGTATTTGTGGCCATTTCTAGAGGGGGGATTACAAGTCATGAACTCGATGCCCCATATACAAAAAGGATTGGTAGTGATGACATGATGAATAAGGGCGAGGGGAGCTCAGGATTTATTGGCGTACAACTAACATTTCTCACATCGTTTCATGGCATGAATGCAATTGTGAAATAAGGTAGGCCAAAAGTAACTAGCTCGAATAATCTTCTGAGCAGTGGATATGCCCGAAAAATGGCCCCCACATGCGCCGTTGTGGTAGTCGTTTAAGACTCTATTGGCCTCGTCAATAGCTAGGCATTGATGGAGAATGGTTTCGACTCCCCGCCGGTATAGGTTGTCGTCGATCAAGAGGTAGCGGGGGGCCTGATGGCGAATATGACAATGATCATTTCATGAAAGGTGGTTACCAAACTTTTGAGTTCGGAGGTAGAGGAGGAGGTCACCATACCAAGGATCATTCGAAGTGATGTAAAAGAGATGTTCGTCAGGAAAGTCAGTGTTGACGGGGGTACTGGTAGTGTCAGAGGGGAGGGCTGTGACAAGTTTGGTAAGAACAAGGGCCTTCTTACTATTAGGTGTTGAGAACTCGAGGTTGTACTCTTGAAGGATAAAGATCCATCGAGCAAATTTGTCATTAACTTGCCGATGACTGAGAAAGTACTCCATAAGGTTGGAATCTGCGACGACCTTCGTTGTGCGAAGCAGAATGTAGTGGCGCAGTTTCTAGATGGCAAGGACGACTGCAAGAGAAAGTTTCTCTTTGTGTTTATACTTCAAGGGTGGCCCTAAGAGGTTTTTACTAACGTAATAAATGACATGCTTATGATTGTCATCAACTAGCTGGATGAGGACTCCTGCTACTGATATAGCTGATGTTGATACGTAGAGGATATAGTCGCGATTGTAGTCAGGTGCACTGATTAAAGGTGTGTTCGAGAGTGTTGTTTTAAGATCATCAAATGACTATTGGGCATGGTCATCCTAGTGGAATGGGATGTCATGACTTAGTAAGCGAAGGAAACTGTGTGCGCATATGGTGTAGTCTAGGACAAATCATCATAGAAAGTTATCTTTGCCCTATAGGCTCTGAAGTTGATGTAAATTCCAGGGAGGTGGAATTTCTGTGATAGCTTGGACTTTGAGGGGGTCCACGGTAATACTGCTTTGGGAAACAATAAATCCAAGGAGGTGCCCTGTGGTGACACAGAACATGAACTTGAGAGGATTCAAGCGGATGTTGTACTGACGACACCGTTGAAAGATGATTCATAAATCATCAAGATGTTGGGTGTGTTTCTTGGATCGAGCTGTGAGCTCGTCCAAGTAGGTGAGGATGATATGAGCCAGATCATGAAAGATGTATGTCATAGCCCACTGGAAAGTTGTGCCAACATTCTTTAAGCCAAAAGGCATGACATGATATGAAAAAGTACCACAAGGGGTAGTGAATGCGGTTTTATATTGATCAGTGGGGTGAATTTGAATTTGATTATAACCAAAGAATCTGCCCATAAAGGATAGAGCCTTGTGGCCTGCGCAGTCGTCGATAATTTGATTGATGAAAGGTGTTGGAAAGTCATCTTTGGGACATGCATGATTGAGATTGTGAAAGTCTGTGCAAACATGGATAGTTCCCTATTTTTTGTTAATAGGTACAGGGTTGGAAACCTATGAGGTATAGGCGATGGGGTAAATGAACCCGACAACGTGTAGTTTGTCAATTTTGGCTTTGATGGCCACATCTTTGGATGGGTGTAGCGGTTGTTGTTTTTGACGAACTGGTGTAATGTCGGGCCAGGTGTCGATGTGATGTTCAATGATAGAGGGATCAAGACTAGACATTTCTGTGTATGACTAGGCAAAAATATCCCAATATTCTTGGAATAGGGATTTATATGCGGTGATTTCCTGAAGAGTGCAAGTAGCTCCAATGATGATTTCCTCGATGATGCCATTTTTAATGGAAATGTCAATTTCAATGGTTGGGGAAATGTTGGCCATGTTATCTTCTTCAAAAGCATCAAGGGTAGGAATGGGGTTTTTGAACCAGTCGATAGGCCTTGATGGGATAAAATCCTTGGTTTCGACCGTGTAAATGGGGTTTTGGTTAGGAGGCATGGAGGCTTCCTATGGAGAGGAGAGTGCGCGGTGGTGTAGCGCATCCCAGGGGAGGTCTGGGTGGTTTAACTCTTCGAGTATTTCTTCATCACATTGGAAGTGACGGGAATACAAGGGGTCATGAGGAGTGATATCGGTGACGGTGGTCGGGTGGTTTCCCCCTAGTGTGGAAGAGGTAGGGGGAACAATGTTAGGATATTGTGAGGGTTCACTCGACATAAACCATATATTTAAGTACTGAGGAGTACCTATGGTAGTTGGGTGTAAAATGTCCGTAGGGGGATGAGCGGGAGAGTTGGGGGGATTGGGGGGTGAATCCTCAAATAAGTTGTCTAAGAACCATGGGGGCATTGGAAGGGCCTCGTGTTTGGGAGAAATGACATGAATATCCACTAGTGATGAGGTAATGTCAATTATCGACTCTGCGGGCCATTGAAGCAGGGTCAATTGGTGTTGCCTGTATTCAAGGATCATAGGACATTGGTATGTAAAATGAGCTAATGAGTTGTAGAGAGAGAAAGGGTATCTCATACATTCACTGACTGAAGTGGTGACATAACGGATGTTAGTGATATTTGAGGAGGAGGACGTAACAGGACTGGGGTTTCTCTAGAAGCTCTAGCGTACTGCGGCTAATGTCTGCCGAAAGCATGGCAGTGTTGGACAATGGTGGGTATAATGTCCATCTTCTGAACATATAGCACAAGCGAATTTGGTCTGAAACCCTTTACTACTATAATGGGGGGTGGTAGTGGCAGGAATGGCTATAGTGGTGAGTGGTGGGGGAGTGTGATTGAGTGGAATCAAATTCTGTAACTCTGGTAAATATGGGAAGTTGTTGGTTTTGTGTTTCTCTTTCTCACATAGTGCGTAAGGAGTTTGGATGCATGGAGGAAGTGGAGTTGTGGGTTCCTTTTTCTTTCTCCTACCCCCAGATGTGGCAGGGGGGTTAGTGAGTGTTGGTGTGGTGGGAGTAAGTATGGGAATCATCATGGGGATTCCTTCTTTTTTGGGGGGGAGGGATGGTCGAGGGACCATCTCTGGTGGGTGTAAATACCAAACTGGGATTGCTAACACCATATTAGGTAGGGTGAGCATTGTGGCTACCTGAAAAGCTTTGATTCCTGGTGGAGGGTAAAAGAAGGGAATTTGGGTGATGGTTTGGGGAACTATCTCCCAAACTGGAATATGTCCTTGGGAAGTGGTGGAATCGTGGACTGGTGGGGTCAATGACAAGTGGGATATCAGATATGATAGAAGCCTTGGTAGGAGGAAGGGTATCCTCTGTGTGAGTGTCGTTAGATGATATGGTGCATACTTGATTGGAAGGATGAAGGAGTGGTGGTGCTCCATGGTAAGTTCCTAACAAGGATGGATCTTTGAAAATCCCAAGACCCATCTTGACGAGTGGGTATGTGTCGTGGCCTGTGTGAATGAGAGGAAGAATGTTATCGATGTTGACATATGGATTAGGCTCGTAATGTGAGACTTGGTCAATAGTAACGATCTTCCCATTGTGAGGGAACATCATTGTCCTAAAGATGGAAGATGCCACTGCCTTCATAGTGTACATGTAACTACGATTGAACAAGATATTATAATCGAGTGGGGCGTCGATAACTTCGATGTCGATAAGAATAGTCTTGCCCCCGAGTTCAACGGGGACATTTTGGAAGAGACCTTCAGGAGATGATGGTCATTCGTCATAAGCTCGTAAGGTGATGGTGGAGGGTATGAGTTCAGGGGAACCAAGCTTCTTCCATACCATTTTGGACATAATGCATGTAGATGCACCTTCATCGATGATACACCGATGAACTGTGATGTTCTGTATTTTTACTTGTATTTGAAAAGCGATCAAGGCGGGAAGGCGAGGTTCTCCTCTGTCAAGATCAAAGGTAATGAGTTGGGTATCTGCGGGGTCGACTTCCCCTAAGGCGGAAAGTAATGATTTCCACTAAGTAGGACAAGTCTGTATGACCTCCAAAATTGACATGGTGGCCGGGGATTGTGCTAAGTCATCTACCAAACTATAGTTATGAGCTGCCCTAGCCTGTGGGTTGTGGACATTCCTGCGCAAAGGGATGTGAGGGGTGCGAAGCGATGGCTCAACAGTAGGGCAAGGAATCACTAACGGGGGTCCCATTGGTGTAGGGTTTGTCTCTGGAGGGATAGGAGGAGACTCAGTGGGTGCATGATACTGACAATTACGTGTCTGCAGAAGGATTTCTTCCTCACTAGTGAGGAGAATTGTGCGATCTACTGGATTGTTGGGGTTGAGGTATTGTCCCACCTAAGGTGGAGGATTTTGTGTGTCCTATTGGGTGTTTATCACACCTTGATGTGGAATGGTATTTTGTAACATGGAAGGAGGGGGTTGTTCCATGTATTGTTGTGGTGCCTGCTGAGGGGCAGACAATGCAGGAGGATGGGGATGACTACCAGAGTCTTTCAACCATTTGAAATCAATGATTTGGGGGAAATGATGGGTGTAATGGCTGAACTCACCATAAAGGGCACAAGGGAAGTTAGTTTTAACATTATTGTTATTTCTCCCATGGCGTCTATTACGATTCCCCCCCTGGGGGTTTTGATTCCCTTGGTTATGGTTGTCCCCAGTGGATTGGTTCTACTGGGGTTGATTCCTGCCTTGACCTGATTTGTTGTTATTCCTATTTTTTCCTTTCTTTTTTGTATTGTTCGATGGATGGGTTGGATTGGCCGTATTCAGCTGTTCGAAAATTTGGTATTGCTGAACAACAGAGGGTTGAACAAAATTCACTCCTGCATGAGGATGTGGGGGAGCCATGGGTTTTGGGGAACCAGGAAATGGGAAGTATGGATTCTGTGGTGGTAACGATCCATAAGGTACATAGGAAGGCAGAGTGCTTTCACTAGTACTATAAGTTGAGGTGGAGGGGTTACCATAGTTCATTTGAATAGGTGGATTTATGGGGGGTGTTGGAGGTGGTCCACTGATGGGTGGAGGTATCGCAACATGGTATGGTTGTTGATAAGGGGGTGGGGGGTAATAAGAAGTGCCCCTATATGCCAGTGGTTATTGAGGTGTTCCATACATCAGTGGTGGTTGGGGTTGTGGACCATGGTGAGTGGTGGTACCAATCAGTCCGTCTGCTGAGTGAGACATCCCAGGTTTTTCTTGGCCAAATGGCATAGGTTTTGGAAGATCAGGAAGTACAATGTATAAGTACCCTGACTGTGCATAGATGAGGTCATACTGTTGGGCCTTACTGATGTCTTCCTCTTTAGATTGAGGGAAGGTGGAGGCTACATCCTTACCAAGGAGAGAGACAAGTGATCTAAGAAGCCAATCGAGACACTGTTGCTTGGTGGTTTCTTCTTTGCACAAACTACATCGCCTACGCCACTCATGAATGTGGTCAGCGATATGTGTGGCTGAGGTTTGTTTGAAATTATAAAGTATTTCTAGACCATTATCGTGGTGGATTGGTAATTGGAAGAAGGTCAAGAAGGCTTTGGCAATGACTCAAAAGTTGCGTGGGACCCTGATTTTTCTTCTACATACCATTTGGCCAATGGGCCAGTGAGTGTGCATTGAAATAATCGCAGTCTGATGGAATCATCCATAATTATATTGGAGGAGCACCATAGGTGAAGGGTCATGACATGGTTGGCAGGGTCATTGCCTGCCTATCCTTCAAACTTTGGTATGTCCGAAGGTAGTTTGGTGGGCATTGCAGGCCATGTGGGACCATGCAGTATAGGATCATTGGTGAGTTTGTTGAGATCCGATATGTTGAGAGAGGCCAAATATGGCATCTGCAGTGGGGGGGGGAAGATTATCTCCAGCCATGGTGTGAGTGTGTTGTGAACCTGACCCTTGAGGGGGGCTAGGTGGGTTGGTGCTTCCTCCTTGAGAGGAAGTTGGTCCCCCATTTCCATGTAAAGGAGAGTGGGTGAACAGATGACCTTGGGAAGTGGACCCAAGTAATGTAGAACCAAGCAAAGATGATGCTAAAACAGTAGCACTCACAGGAGTGTGTGAAGGAGGTGTCGATGAGTGAGAAAGACTAGACACCCCCCCTAAGATAGGAGAGAGGTTTAGCAAGCATCGTGAATGACGGGGGTTCTGTGGGTCCCCTATGATGTCTGACTAGTTGTGTGAATGTGTGCAAATAGTGGTGAGAGTAATATAGAAACAAGAGCCTTTTCATTGAATGTTTACACAATATATATATCCAAATCAAAATGTAATTAGAGGTGCATCATACATAAAAAAAAATTGTGAAAAAGAAGCATATATGTGTGGGTAAGTGGGTTTTATCCGCATGGGGAATCAAAAGAAAACAAATGCTCGTGTGCTAGAATATGTAACATCCTTCCTCTCAAATAGCACTGGACCTTCCAATAGTTCTCAACAGTGGGGTCTGAAGTCACTAAAAGAGAAACTAGTGAAGGATGAAATAATTGGTTATAATGAGGGGTAAAGGGAGCATATCCCGAAAGAGCTGGCGATATTTCCCAATAGCCACACAAAAACCAATCAAGGTGCAATTGCAGCCCACAATTGCCACCTGGGTAGATGTCCTAAAATTTGGTCACTAGGTACCTCGGTCAAAGTGCAACATTTAGATTTTCGGCCTAAGAAATGGGTCACGGGCTGGATCCCGTCCAAGAGGTGGGTGCCTCAAGGGGGGACACATAGAAAAGGGTGGGGTATTTTCGGAATCCCTTTGGAGGAAACTTACGTTGACCTCCACATTTCAAGAAGAAGCTATGTGAGTGATAAGTGACTTTTGTGTGTAAGTGAAAGTGTGCCAATTTTTAGTGAATTAGATGTCACCTTACTGCATGTGGACTTTGCTTGGTCCTTACAAGTGTTTGATTACCTAATTAACTAAGTGTATTTGGTACAACCTTGTGTAATTCAAAAATCCCTAGGAAGCTAGCATGTGGGCATGTGGGTCTGTTACTATCCCTTTAACTCCCTATTGTGATGTAATCTAATAAAAGCTTTGAAACTATCCTAGATTGATCATGTGGGCATGTATGGGCCCATTAGAAAACCTTTAAACTTCCCTAGTGATTTGATCTAAGAAATTAAATTTCAACACTATCCTATATTTGTAGCATGTGGGAATGTATGGGCCCATTAAAATATTAAGATGTGTTTGAAAAAGTAAACTAAGAGGAGTCCCAAGATGGGTTGTTGTCCTCTCCTAAAGGTTTTTAATGTTCTTAAGGGAGATGAAATCATTTCACAATCTTTTTCTGATTCTCAAGATCGCTTGGAGACGCGAGAGAAGAGCATACTAAGCGACCATTATTCAACTTCTAGTCCCAATGCAAGTTAAATGTGATTAAAAATGATTCCCAACCTATCTTGTGAGTCAAAAAAAGCCATCCATGTGACGAAAAATGAAAGCAAAGAAGGGAAATTGATTTTATCCTTCTAAGTGCCTATGTGTTTTTGACCAACCCCTTTATACGATGAGGGGACTAAGTGTGGTGCAACTTTAAAACATGCTTGAAATCATTTTTAAGAAGGCAAATGGCCTTCCCGACATCTCAACAACTTTACAATGTGAATTTTTGCACAGATGCGCAGGTCTCAGTGGAGACAGAGGCGCACAAAGTGCATGTGTGCGAATAGAGAAAAGTCAATGAGCGCACATGCGCAGAACATAGCTGTGATTTAGGTGCATCAGTGCACGATGCACGTATGTGGGGCTAAATACCCGCGCATATATGACACACAGCTGAGAATGAAAAATTCGGATGGATTTCTCTCAATTCAACTTGGAATTGGCTGAGTGGTAGGTCAACTTAGGTCGGTTAGTGTACTTGCAAGTTAAACAAACTAAAAGAAGAGCAGGAAAAACCCAAATGGGGTAGGAAATTGATACCTTTCCCCGGTGGAGTTGCCAATCTGTTGCACCTCTTCTGCCACCTTAGTGAACAAAATAGAGGTGCTTGCAAGCTTAGTTGGGTCTGTTGAGCAGGACAACTGCAAGGAAAAGAGTTAGAGAAAGAAATAAAAAACAACAATTGAGAATTAAACTAAGAAATGCAATAAAAACTAAATTCATGAGCACAGGGACATAGAAACAAAAAGAACCATAAGACCCATGTCACCAATGATGAGGCTAATCTATTAGTGAAAGAATACACCAAGAAGAAAGGGGACTATGAGTCCCTTCTTCCTCCAAGGGAGGGCTCTTGGACCCCACTAGCAAGCTCTTCTTACAACAAAGAAAAATGGAAAATGATGAAAGAACTCTTTGCAAATCCACTCAAGGGGTGCGATGGATTTCCCAATGCAGTGGTGTAAATATACTCTTGATAAGGATGGAGTCCTCAGGAGAATAGTGGTATCATAACATTACTTTGAATTCCTTGAAAAATGAAGTGTATCCATGGCCTTTTTATAGCATTCCTTTGGGTTATTGTTCAACTAGTTTGTAGTGTGGAAAGAAGCTAATTAGGGAATTTCTAGGTCTTTGACCATCCCTCCAGTCAAATCCAGTCTAGATTTGAGTGTCAAATCGGCTTGGGAGCTGAACCATAAGTGGGTGGGAGGCCAACCACTCTTATAAATGTGTCTTTTCTCAGGTGTGTGGATTTTTGTGATAACAGTCGTGCATCATGCGCATGTGTGCGATTTCTGCATTCCTGTTTCGTGCATGTGCGTGCATGCCTAGTGTTTTCATAGCGCCCTTCAATTTTTCACTACTTTGTATAGTTTTTGACCCTTTTATGAATGCTTTGGTGTTAATTCAGGTCCATGGATGACTTCATCACTGTTTGACGATGCTGAGTTCTTGTAACCATGTGCGGATGAAATTTCAGTGATAACAATACCCATGGCGACAAGAAATGAGCAGAGTCCTTCCTCCCAAAAATTCTACACAACATCAGAGCTACATAGACCATATGGGTGTCGAATGTTGTTGTGGCATATATACCATGGGTGTCTACTCTGAATTTCTCACGGTGTCCCCATGAGTCTTTGATCAAGTCAGGGTAGTGATTTCCATATTACGTTCATTCTACTTTGTCAAACTCCATTAGGAAAGTGGAATTATAACTATGTTTGAAAACTAGGGATAACTTATACATTACCCAGAAATGCTCTGGTCTGAAAGACCCGATAACCACTTTCTATGAATTGCATATGCTCCTGGTTGCAATGTCCACATTATCCAGAGCCCAGCCAATCATGTCATTGTATGGCATGAGTCTTGGTCATGCAACTATTTTGTGCAACTCTGATTGAGCTATATCCCTGAGATTCATCACATTGTTTCCGGTCACCTCGTCACTTGAATCATCTGGGAAGTTTATCAACTCATATTGCAGAACATCAAATACCCACATCCAGGTTTTCACGGTATCTATAGCTATTGGTGAAGTATCCGAGAGAATGTATGTGTTCAGGTTCACACTCTCACCAACTGCTTTAGCCATTTTTCGTGGCGCCATGATATTACAAGCTCAGAACTGTGTTACCTCTTACAGGAAAATGCGTAAACTTCTTAGCTTGCTAAAACTTGTTGTTTTGCAAGAAATGAAAATTAGAATTCAAACTCCAATATCATTATTCACCTTAAGTGTATCAATTTTATGAATACCTTTACTGACGATATATCCACTTTCCTTAATGAAAATATTTGGGCGGTGATCTGTGATCTAATTTGAAATCAATGTCATAGATTCCTTATTAATGCCATTAAATTTTGGTGGTTTGTGATCAGGAGGTCGGAAAAATAAGATTTGAATTTACCCAAACCACGATTTAGCGAAAATTCAATCACAAGATAATAGTATTTAACACATTAAATAATCGTATTTAACTTTTAAGTCTTTTCAGGTTTTCAGACTTTGGGATATTTGATAATAGCTCGAGATAGGATCCCCGAAACTCAAAATCGTGAAACGATTAATCATCGGATAATTATCTTTAATTTTAATTAACATTGCTTAGTGTTTAAGGTATTTCAGGAGTTCATACTTTCTGAATCTAGTGTAAGATGAATGGAAAATATTGTAACGTTCCTCCCAGGTTACGACCACAACGCTGATAACAGGTGCAATTTTTTTTTATTTTTTTTAAAGTGTGTGCGCATGTGTAGGAGGGGAAACAGACACACTCGACTCTACGTCACCACGCAATGACTAACAAGATGCAACCACGACTATCACAACAAGAAGACGCAAGGCGCACAAAAAGAACTGCAAGCAAATACTACCCAAGACCAAGGCGCCCCACAATATATTCAACAATAAATGACATACTGGGTTAGGTACCGTACGAACACAGAAGGAAGAATCCATAGTAGTAGGTCTTACTATTTATGCACAGGAAAGTAGGGTGTTTAATCTTAGTTCTCTGCTCCGAAGAGAGAGAAGGTGAGATAGGCTCCTGGCCGATTGCTTAGGCAGAAACTAGTAATCCCCTCAGGTGTGTCGCAAGAGTGGAAACCTTGCCTTTAAAGGGCCCGAGACTCTTGATATGGCACTGGATTTTTGACGCAGAAAAACACACAGACATATATACTAAGGCTACTGAAGGTGTCTACATCCCTCTTGACACAAGCAGACCACACAATGCAATACCACCAAGTACTACAAAATCAGGGACAATCATGACCTCTACGAGAGACGCAAGTCAGGAGGACTTTAATATCGACCAACCACTATTGAGACCCAAAGACATCAATCATAGGTCAATTGCTTCATCTGTTTTCCATTAAGCGACGAGTACCATCCCAGTCTTAACAATGTACATTAGTTTATTTGCAAAATCCTGGTTCACTGAATCATAGTGAAACTACCATCACGTCTCCATAACATAACCATGTCAACTAAACTATTAATAACAGTAACTTTTTCAGTAGAAATTTCAATAATTTAACAACATCCTTCCATCTAACATTATCCTAGCATTGTCGTTGAATAACAATGCATTTCATGCTTCACCACCAACTACTAGCAATTACATAATTAACCTTGCAACTAACTAATATTGCAATAACAACTAAATGACAATTTAATAACCATTAATTAAATAACATTACAGTTACAATTAAACGCATCGCAAATTTAAACAATAAGGACCGCTTCACCACCAACTAAGAGCAATTTAATAGTTAACATTGCAACCAACTAACATTGCAATAACAATTAAATGACCATTTAATAACCATTAATTAAATAACATTACAATTACAATTAAACGCATTGCAAATTTAAACAATAAGGACCGCTTCACCACCAACTAAGAGCAATTTAATAGTTAACATTGCAACTAACTAACAATGAAATAACAATTAAATGGCCTTTTAATAACAGCTAATTAAATAACATTGCAGTTACAATTTAATGCCTTGCAAACTTAACAATAAGGACCGCTTCACCACCAACTAAATAGCAATTTAATAATTAACATGGCAATAACAATGCAGGAAGTAACCATAACATTACATGGATAAGTTTCTAATCCGAACATCCCCCTTTAGTGGTGTCACCAGATCCTTACTCTCGCATGATTCATCATAGTATCATAATGACTTTATCCTTACAGTTTACCACAAGGATCTAGTTACATAAACAATTTTATCATTGCCTTTTATAATTGCCATAATTCTTTCCATTTAAGATAACAGCAGTCACATTGCCACCAGACCTTCCTTAAAACAATACTAATATTTCATTTTAAATTTAACATTTATATTGCCATTTAAAAATAAGAACAAGCCACCTTACCGCCAAATTTTCCATAAACAATATTAATGTTGTATTTTATGTTGCGCTTATGCTTGCATTTTATAATTGCCAACAAAAATAATAACAAGCTGCATTACCGCCAAATTTTCCCTAAACAATATTAATGTTGTATTTTATATTGCGCTTATGTTTGCATTTTATAATTGCCAATAAAAATAATAACAAGCCACATTACCGCCACATTTTCCCTAAACAATATTAACACGACAATTTAATATGGCATGTTATATTGCAGTTTAGGTTTGCCATTTAAATTAAAAAGAAGTCACAGTTTTATATCTAGCCATTAGAGACAATATCCGCATTATAATTAAATCGTAACTGAAGGGAAAAGAAAGATATTCAATCAGTGAATGGGACAACACTCGATGATAATAAAACCATGCTCAAATTTGTAATAGAACCATACACGGTCCGGGAAAAACACAGTTTGTTAACTGAATAAAAAAAGGAGATTGCAGCCTTCAAGCATAACGCACAAGTGTCGATTTCACTGGTTAAGATGCAGGAATGTCCTACGTGGAAGGCGCCTGGTCAGAGAACAGAGAGGTAAAATAAATAGATAAAACGAAGCATTGCAATCCAACCAATGGCGACTTTACCCTTCCGTGTTATATTAACAAAATAAGCATTAAGAATTTAAAAACAAGGGTTCAATAAAGACCTCTCGCGCATTAACCAATAAATGGGATGGATTACCGAATGTGACCAGAATTTTCATGATTTCAGAAGGGTGACAGCGTATTACAGTCTACAACCATATTGATTCAAGTGGGAGGGCAACCGATTTACATCCTAAAATAGTCTAACCCTAACTCCCTTTATTTTTAAAACCACGCCCTTACCTCTGCGAACTAGAGCAACTCAATAAAACGAAATTAGCTCTTACATAATGCTATAACAATAACAAATATTGTAACATGCCTTTACCCAATACTATACAGTTTGCGCTATCTATAATAGTAAGTTCCAACATCAACTGCTAAAGGAATAGGATCTTTACCAGTTGAGTTACTATCACATTGCAGTAGATAAAATGCCCACAACAGAAGGTAAGAAAACGCCCCAAAAGTTTTTAAATTAAATCGATGAAAACGCAGACAGGTAAATACACTGAAAAGAAATAAAGATGCCCTTGGTAGAATGTAAAAACTATTCTGGGTTGTAAAGAAAAAAGGCAGTGTATGAAAACGCCCAAGAAGTCCAATTCCCATAGAAAAATGTAAAAACGCCCAAAACAAATTGCCACAAACCCTAAAACTATGCCAAAAATGAAGAACCATAAACTGTCCTACTAAATTTTTACAGCATAAGATGGGTCGATTCCTGTGGTTCATTGCAACCATTCTAAACTAATCTTTATCACAAACTTAAAGCATTCATCCAAAATAAAAACACAACCATCTAGATTTTCAGACGCAACACAAACTATCATTCAACCAAATAAAAACATACCTTGGCTTGTTTTCCCTCTCTGGATGGTGTACGTGTGCTCCTTGATGCTCCTGTTCGCCGACCGTAGAGACTACACCGGTACCTCCCAACCAACGCTAGGGTTACTCTGTTTCCCCGTCAGCCCCTCGAGCCGCAAAGGGGCCACACACAATCCAGACCGTAACCTATCTTCCCAGCTCGCCTCCAAGGCTGAGCTACCACTCTCATACAGCTGAGAAAATCACCAACTCACAAGCAATCAGTCCAGTTTGAAATTTTGGCAGCATAACAATACCTCATAGCAGATCCCCTTCTTCCCCCCCATCCCCTTTCTTTTATCTTATTTTTGACCTAATCACATTTTGTTTTAGGTTTTTTTTAAGTCAAAAACCCTAAATCATATTTCTTTTAAGTCCCCCCCCCCTTTATTTATTTATTTATTTTGAAAACTCAAAAAGGTAAATGCGCTAAGCATCTTTTCATTGTATTTTTAAATTCACACACACACACACACACACACACACACACACACACACACATATATATATATATATTTCTTTTAAACTCCCATTAGTTAACTAATTAAATTCTTCTTTTCAAATTTACAACCACCTATTTGAATTAATTTCTTAATCTCTTTATTTTACCCTACACACTTTATGAAGACTCACATGATCTTAAGTGGGTTTTTTTTTTGTTTAATTTTATTATTAACAACTGTATTGTTAGAGATAGCTAGTAGGAAATTAATTTCTAATGTTATTTGAATGGAAAATCTATTGTGAGCTAGAATATCATGGCATTGTTATTAGGAGATGGTTAAGCTTTGATTATTAGTTTAGGGCGAATTAGTACCTTCACTAAAAAGATAAATTATCAAGCTTATTACTAGGAATGAGGAAGGGCCTTATGTATGCAATTAAGGAAGGAATTACTTTATGAATTCAATTAAAGGAGGAATTGTTTTATGTATTTAATTAAGGAAGGAAACTCCTTGGATTAGGTGCAGGTTGCAAGTCATAGGGGTAATGAATATTTAATGTATAGTCTTGAATTATGTTCTTTTTTTTTTACATAGGGCTCAAATTATGAACTGGCGGCGCCTGGTTAGGGGAATTCTTTAAATATTTATTTAGGTGTTGATGTCTTAGGGATATTTAGGCTGACTCCTTCATCCACATTATTGCGATGTGCCCTTCGGGACACACCACGTGCTCCAAAGGTGCCACTCGCCTCTTGAGTTTCTTTTGTGCGACGTTCCCTTCAGGATGCACCCCGTGCTCTAAGGGTGCCACTCGCCAACTAGATTGATTGGTAGACATCTATAACCCCTGGAGTCAACACTCCACCAGGTGAACTTGTGGGAGACTAAGGGTTCTAAGGAATAAGGCCCCCGCCTTATTGCGCACCCCTTAGAATCATTGAGAGAGACTATCGCAGTTTGCCGTCACGACATCGTGGATCCTCTCGAACTAGGTAATCGTTAACCTACAGTTCGATCCACGACGCGAGTGCTAGTAGGCAGTGGCAGGGATGTTGTCCACCCTTCTCCCTCAACCTCTCTGGAACTCATGTGTGGCCCCTTTACTCCATATGTGAGTCTGGTCAACAAGCTATCGTCAGCCTGCATCATCGATAATCATGTCAGAACATGTCAAAAATCAAATCATCAAATCAATGAAATATCACAGTAAATAAATCAACCCAAATAGCACACTCCCTGACTCAATCTAGAGTCCAAGGGGGTTCTACCGATACTGCTGCATCCTCAAGGTCCAAAACCCTGCACACTCGATAAAACTGAGTCAATAGCACCTATCTACATCAAATAGTAAAACATCACATCGTCTATCAATCACATCATAATCAAGCATAAATGGTTTAACATCATAAAGGTCCAGATCACTTGCGAGCAAGTGTCCTCAAATAATAAGTTTTCTCAGTGCACCAGAGAAAGATGTTACATACACCCCCTCTTGGTCTAAACTTCGTCCCAAATTTTCTCAGTATAAATGCTGAAATAAAAGTACCACTGTATCAAAAGTACCACAGTATCATAAGTCTATCTATCAAACAAAAATGGAAACTACTGGCGCATATCATATGCATCCTCCCAGGTCGTCGAGTGTGGACTATAACTGTCCCACTAGACCTTGACCTGATCTACCGTTCGATGTCGTAACTATCGAATGCGATGATCTAAGATGAGGACTGGCTCAGCCATGAGTGATCCCTTGTCTGATACCTGCAAGGAACTCAGGTCAATCACATGTGTAGGATCACTAATATAATGTCTCAAAACAGATACATGTAAAACATCGTGCATACGCCTCAAAGAATCAGACAAGGCTAGTCAATAGGCCATAGACCCCTTTCTCTCCACAATTTAGAAAGGTCCCACGAACCTAGGAGAGATTTTAGCTCCCTTTACAAACTTGATCGAACTCTTATGCGGTTTAACCCGCAAGAAGACTTGATCGCCGACCTCGTAACTACGGTCGACTCGATGCGCATCGACATAACTCTTTTGTCAATCCTACGCTTCTTTAATCCTTTGTCTTATGGTTTTCATCTGCTCTTCCATTTCTTGGATTGATTCTAGTCCCACCAAGACCCTATCCTCAAGCCGATCCCAACTCAAGGGCATCTGACATGGTCGCCCATAAAGAAACTCAAAAGGCACCATCTTTATGGTGCTTTGATAACTGTTGTTGTAAGCGAACTCTACTAGAGGAAATAATTCCTCCCAACGCTTTTGTTGGTCCATCACGTACATGTGCAACATGTCTTCCAAGGTTTGATCATTCGTTCGGTCTGCCCATCAGTCTCTAGGTGATACGCAGTACTAAAATTAAGTTGGGTTCCCAAGGCCTCTTGGAAACTCGTCCAAAATTGTCCAGTAAACATCGATCCTCGATCGGATATAATTTTCTTAGGCACGCCATGCAACGTCACAATCTCACTAATGAAAAATCTCGCTATGTCAGGTGCCTGATACGTCGTATGCACCATAATAAAGTGAGCACTCTTCTTCAGAGTGTCTACTACTACAAAAATCGAGTCATGTCTCCTTGCTGTCAGTGGCAATCCAACAATGAAATCCATTGAAATAACTTCCCATTTCGATTCCAGAATGGCATGTGGTTGAAGTAAACCTGTTGGGTGTCTATGTTCAGCCTTTACCTACTGACACTCTAGACATCTATCCACAAAGTTGACTATGTCGGCCTTCATTCCTTTCCAAAAGAATAATGGTTTAAGGTTTGCTCTCATCTTCGTAACCCTTGGGTGAGCCATGTAAACTGCTCTATGAGCCTCACTCATGATCAACATCCTCAACTCGTCGTTAAGTGGTACGTAAATCCAACCTCTAAACCTCAATAACCCATCGTTATCCAATGAATATCCCTCATATCGTTGTACCATCATTGTGTTTTTTCTGATAAAATCCTCAACTTCTTTGTACTAGTCATCGTCACACTGTAAAGTGAGAATCTTCTCACGCAGATTCATTTGAAGAGGCAACACTGAAAAGATGCACGGCCTCTGACTCAAAGCATCCGCCACTCGGTTCACTGTTCCCTTTATGTAAGTAATCTCGAAGTCGTACTCGCTAAGCAATTCCGACCAACGTCGTTGTCGCGCGTTCAGGTTGCTTTGCATGAAAATGTGTTGCAACCCACAATGATCAGTCTTTAATTCAAATTTGTGTCCAACAAGGTAGTGTCTCCAAACCTTCAAGGAATAAATTATGGCTAATGACTCCAAGTCATGCGTCGCGTAGTTCTCCTCATGCCTTCTCTGCTTCCTTGAAATGTAAGCAATCACTCGTCCATATTGCATCAAGACTCCGCCTAAGCCTTCCTTGGATGCGTCAGTGCATACCAAGAAGTCTGCATTCATGTCAGGGAATTTTAGTATCAGCGCGGTTGTCAACAACTCTTTAAGCCTCCAAAAATCTTCCACACATTTCTCGGTCCAAACAAACTTCTTGTTTTTCTTCTACAATTCCGTGATCAGATTTGCTATCTTCGAAAAACCCTCGACAAACCATCGATACTATCCTGATAAACCCATAAAACTACGCACTTATGGGACATTTGTAGGCACTGGCCATTCCATAATAGCCTCAACCTTCGCTGGATCCATGGCGATACCTTCGCCGGAGATGACATGCCCTATGTAGTGAATCCTCGATTGATAAAAAGAGAATTTGGATAACTTCCCATACAACTTGTGTTCTTGTAAACATTGTAGTACCAAGAACAAATGCTCGTCATGCTCCTTTGTTGTCCGAGAGTAGATCAAAATATCATCAATGAATACTTGGACGAACTTGTCCACGTACTCACAGAACACCCCGTTCATCAAACTCATGAATACACCTAGGACGTTTGTCAGTCCAAAACGAAAAATAGTAAACTCGTAATGTCCAAATCTCATCTTAAAGGTGGTTTTAGGGATGTCATCCTCCTTGATCCGTAATTGGTGATACCCGGGTCGCAAATCGATCTTGGAGAACACCGTCGCACCCTTCATTTGATCAAACAGATCATCAATTCTTGGTAAGGGATACTGATTCTTGATCGTAGCCTTGTTCAGTTGATGGTAGTCAATGCAAAGCCTCCATGATCCGTCCTTCTTTCGTATGAAAACAACTGGTGCACCCCACGGTGACACACTAATACGTATCAGTCCCAGGTCCAACAACTCCTTTAGTTGCATTTTCAACTCTTACAACTCCGAGTTCGACATCCGATAAGGCATTCTTGCTATCAGTTCGGTTCCCAGTTTCAGATCTATGGTAAAATTCAGTTCCCTTTCCGGCGACATCCTAGGCAACTCCTCTGGAAATACGTCCGCAAACTCCTTCACCACCAGAAGGTGTTCTAGACCTTCTACTACTCCCTTCTCATTTAGCACGAGGATCGCATAAAGTTTGCACCCCTTGTGCATACTCTTCCATAACTGTAAGGAAGAGACGAACCATAGGGAAACTCCCTGGTTCCTTCCTACAATCACACGTCTTTGTCCTTCGTCATCAACCAAGATCAACCATTTTGTCTTACAGTTGAGTATCGCCTCATGCATTTCCAACCAATCCATACCAATCACGACATCATAAGATCCTAAGATCGTGATGTACAAGTTGACCCTAGTGACAAACTATCCTAGGTTAAGGGCACAGCCTGTAACCTTTCCTCCAACCTTTTGTTTGGCTCTAGAAGCCATCTCCACAAAGATAAACTCATCCTGTTCGACTTCCTTTACCTTAATCCTTTTTAGCGCTGCACCAGAAATGAAACTCTCAGTAGCTCCTGGGTCTATCAAAATACTAAGGGTCTAGTCAGCGACAATACCTTTCGTCTCGAACACAATCGACTGGTGCTTTGCCTAGCGGTTATTCACCGCTGCATGAATCCGATGGGCCTTGCCCATATCTCCCACGGTAGCGGGTCCAGCTGATCCGGACACCTTGGTCCTCTCCATAGGACATTCGCACTGGTAGTGTGGCTCCCCACATGTCTAGCACCCCTTCTTCGGCCTAGTAGTCCTGGTACCCAAAGTAGAAGAGGACTGCCCACTAGCCTGAAACCCTGGTCTGTTCTGCTGAACAGGCCTAAACTGTTGTTGCTCCGGGCGATGCTGTTGCTGGTGCTGTGGTCATCGATAAGGTGTCCGCTGCTGAGGTGGTGGTCATCGAGGTGTAGAAAAAGTGGATCCCCTCTGGAAGCCACGATGTCCTAGCGTATGTCTCACTGGTGTCTGATGCTGCGACTTACCAAATGAACCCTGCTCTGCAGGTCTCGCTGGTGTCCTAGTCTGACCCCCACTGATAAGCTCCTCCTCTGCGATGAGGGCCTTTTGGACAGCGTCGTGCAAGGTTTGAGGCATAAAGATCCTAACCTTTTCACGCAGGCTGTCGTTAAGTCCAAACACGAACCGGTTGACCTTGAGCTTCTCAGTGTTAAGGTGCAGAGCATACCGGAGTAGCTCCATGAAACGTGCCTCATACTCGGGCACCGTACGACCTCCCTGTCGTAATGCATTGAACTCATTGAGCTGACGCTCAATGAATTCCTCTGAAAGGTACCTCTCTCGGAACCGTTCCTCGAACAGTTCCCATGACATGTCTTCCACAACCATGTTCAGCTGCGGCAGGAGCATCTTCCACCATAGGAGAGCACTCCCCTTCAGTTGGAAGACCGTCATGCGAACCTTCATGTTGGAGGTATAATCGCAAAGTGAAAAGCACATCACCATATTCTCCAACCATGCCTCGGCGGTGGTGTCGTCCGGGGCACCAAAGAACTTGGGAAATTTTACCTTCTCGAGTTCACAGTGAATGTTACCTGTAGTGGCCGGTGCGCGTGGTGGAACCTCAGGGGGTGTCGGTGCCCTGGCCTCGTCTCTGTCCAATCAGCTGATCAGAGCCTCAGACATGCACTGAAAGGATATCATCATCCCAATAACATCACCAACTCTTATCTACTCCTGTCTGAGAACCTACTCACCTCCCTAGAGGTTAGACCCCTCAGGCATGGATGCTGTTGGAGGCGTCACGTCTCCTCCCCTAGCACCCCGTGGTCTGTCTCCACGGCGTCCTCTAACCATGATTACCTGCACGCACACCATCAAATTAATCAGCAACAGTATAATCAATCCAATCATATCAACGAAAGCTGTAGCGAATCCCAAGTTGAGGGTTGAATCGTCTCTGATACCATATGTAACGACCTCCTGCTTACGACCACAATGCTGATAACAGGTGCAATTTTTTATTTTTTTTTAAAAGTGTGTGCGCGCGTGTAGGAGGGGAAACAGACACACTGGACTCTACGTCGCCACCCGACGACTAACAAGACGCAACCACGACTATCACAACAAGAAGACACAAGGTGCACAACAAGAACTACAAGCAAATACTACCCAAGACCAAGGCGCCCCACAATATATTCAACAATAAATGACATACTGGGTTAGGTACCATACAAACATAGAAGGAAGAATCCATAGTAGTAGGTCTTACTATTTCTACACAGGAAAGCAGGGCGTTTAATCTTAGTTCTCTGCTCCAGAGAGAGAGAAGGTGAGATAGGCTCCTGGCCGACTGCTCAGGCAAAAACTAGTAATCCCCTCAGGTGTGTCGCAAGAGTGGAAACCCTGCCTTTAAAGGGCCCGAGACTCTTGATACCACACTGGATTATTGACGCATAAAAACACACAGACATATATACTAAGGCTACTGAAGGTGTCTACATCCCTCCCGACACAAGCAGACCACGCAATGCAATACCGCCAAGTACTACAAAATCAGGGACAATCATGACCTCTACGGGAGATGCAAGTCAGCAGGACCTTAATATCGACCAACCACTATTGAGACCCGAATACATCAACCATAGATCAATTGCTCCATTTGTTTTCCATTAAGCGACGAGTACCATCCCAGTCTTAACAATGTACATTAGTTTATTTGCAAAATCCTGGTTCACTGAATCATAGTGAAACTACCATCATGTCTCCATAACATAACCATGTCAACTAAACTATTAATAACAGTAACTTTTTCAGTAGCAATTTCAATAATTTAACAACATCCTTCCATCTAACATTATCCTAGCATTGTCGTTGAATAACAATGCATTTCATGCTTCACCACCAACTACTAGAAATTACATAATTAACCTTGCAACTAACTAATATTGCAATAACAACTAAATGACCATTTAATAACCATTAATTAAATAACATTACAGTTACAATTAAACGCATTGCAAATTTAAACAATAAGGACCGCTTCACCACCAACTAAGAGCAATTTAATAGTTAACATTGCAACTAACTAACATTGCAATAACAATTAAATGACCATTTAATAACCATTAATTAAATAACATTATAGTTACAATTAAACACATTGCAAATTTAAACAATAAGGACCGCTTCACCACCAACTAAGAGAAATTTAATAGTTAACATTGCAACTAACTAACATTGCAATAACGATTAAATGACCATTTAATAACAACTAATTAAATAACATTGTAGTTACAATTTAATGTCTTGCAAACTTAACGATAAGGACCGCTTCACCACCAACTAAATAGCAATTTAATAATCAACATGGCAATAACAATGCAGCAAGTAACCATAACATTACATGGATAAGTTTCTAATCTGAACATCCCCCTTTAGTGGTGTGACCAGATCCTTACTCTCGCATGATTCATCATAGTATCATAATGACTTTATCCTTACAATTTACCACAAGGATCTAGTTACATAAACAGTTTTATAAGTGCCTTTTATAATTGCCATAATTCTTGCCATTTAAGATAACATCAGTCACATTTCCACCAAACCTTCCTTAAAACAATACTAATATTGCGTTTTAAATTTAACATTTATATTGCCATTTAAAAATAATAACAAGCCACCTTACCGCCAAATTTTCCCTAAACAATATTAATGTTGTATTTTATGTTGCGCTTATGTTTGCATTTTATAATTTCCAATAAAAATAATAAGCAGCCGCATTACCACCAAATTTTCCCTAAACAATATTAATGTTGTATTTTATATTGCGCTTATGTTTGCATTTTATAATTGCCAATAAAAATAATAAAAAGCCACATTACCGCCACATTTTCCCTAAACAATATTAACACGGCAATTTAATATGGCATGTTATATTGCAAGTTAGGTTTGTCATTTAAATTAACAAGAAGTCATAGTTTTAGATCTGGCTATTAGAGACAATATCTGCATTATAATTAAACCGTAACTGAAGGGAAAAGAAATATATTCAATCAGTGAATGGGACGACACTCGATGATAATAAAACCATGCTCAAATTTGTAATAGAACCATACATGGTCCGGGAAAAACGCAGTTTGTTAACTGAATAAAAAAAAGGAGATTGCAGCCTTCAAGCATAACACACAAGTTTCGGTTTCACTGGTTAAGATGCAGGACTGTCCTACGTGGAAGGCGCCTGGTCAGAGAAAGAAGACGTAGAGGTAAAATAAATAAATAAAAAGAAGCATTATAGTCCAACCAATGGCGACTTTACCCTTCCATGTTATATTAACAAAATAGGCATTAAGAATTTAAAAACAAGGGTTCAAGACAGACCTCTCACGCATTAACCAATAAATGGGATGGATTACCGAATGTGACCAGAATTTTCATGATTTCAGAAGGGTGACAACGTATTACAGTCTACATCCATATTGATTCAAGTGGGAGGGCAGCTGATTTACATCCTAAAATAGTCTAACCCTAACTCCCTTTATTTTTAAAACCACACCCTTACCTCTGTGAACTAGAGCAACTCAATAAAACGAAATTATCTCTTACATAATGCTATAACAATAACAAATACTGTAACGTGCCTTTACCCAATACTATACAGTTCGCACTATCCATAATAGTAAGTTCCAACATCAACTGCTAAAGGAAAAGGGTCTTTACCAGCCGAGTTACTATCACATTGCAGTAGATAAAATGCCCACAACAGAAGGTAAGAAAATGCCCCAACAGTTTTTAAATTAAATCGATGAAAATGCAAACAGGTAGATACACTGACAGGAAATAGAGACGCCCTCGACAGAATGTAAAAATGATTTTGGGTTGTAAAGTAATGGCAGTGAATGAAAACGCCCAAGAATCTAACCCGCCCACAGTCATCAAACGCCCAAGCAATGTAAAATGCCCACGACAGAATGTAAAAACGATTTTTGGGTTGTAAAGAAAAAAGGCAGTGTATGCAAATGCCCAAGAAGTCCAATTCCCACAGCAAAATGTAAAAACGCCCAAAAAAAATTGCCAGAAACCGTAAAACTGTGCCAAAAACGAAGAACCATAAACTGTCCTGCTGAATTTTTACAGCATAAGATGGGTCGATTCCTGTGGTTCATTGCAACCATTCTAAACTAATATTTATCACAAACTTAAAGCATTCATCCAAAATAAAAACACAACCATCTAGATTTTCAGACGCAACATAAATTATCATTCAACCAAATAAAAACATACCTTGGCCTGTTCGCCCACTCTGGATGGCATCCACGTGCTCCTTGATGTTCCTGCTCACCGACCGTAGAGACTACACCGGTACCTCCCAACCAATGCTAGGGGTACTTTGCTTCCCCCTCAGCCCCCCGAGCTGCAAATGGGCCACACACAATCCAGACCGTAACCTAGCTTCCCAGCTCACTTCCAAGGCCGAGCTACCACTCTCATACAGCTGAGAAAATCCCCAATTCCTCACAAGCAATCAGTCCAGTTTGAAATTTTGGCAGCATAACAATACATCATAGCATATCCCCTTCTTCCCCCCCATCCCCTTTCTTCTATCCTCTTTTTGACCTAATCACATTTTATTTTAGGTTTTGTCTAAATCAAAAACCCTAAATCATATTTCTTTTAAGTTTTCCCCCGCTTTATTTATTTATTTATTTTTTTTTGAAAACTCAAAAAGGTAAATGCACTAAGCATCTTTTCATTATATTTTTAAATTCATATATATATATATATATATATATATATATATATATATTTCTTTTAAACT
>ML778289.1:561952-586041 GCA_009831015.1 Picea engelmannii
AATTAAATTCTTCTTTTCAAATTTACAACCACCTATTTGAGTTAATTTCTTAATCTCTTTATTTTACCCTACACACTTTATGAAGACTCACATGAGCTTAAGTTGGTTTTTTTTTTGTTTAATTTTATTATTAGCACCTGTATTGTTAGAGCTAGCTAGTAGGAAATGAATTTCTAATGTTATTTGAATGGCAGAGCTATTGTGAGCTAGAATATCATGACATTGTTATTAGGAGATGGTTAATATTTGATTATTATGTTAGGGAGAAGTAGTACCTTCACTAAAAAGATAAATTATCAAGCTTATTATTGGGAATGAGGAAGGGCCTTATGTATTCAATTAAGGAAGGAATTACTTTATGAATTCAATTAAAGGAGGAATTGTTTTATGTATTTAATTAAGGAAGGAAACTCCTTGGATTAGGTGGAGGTTGCAAATCATAGGGGTAATGAATATTTAATGTATAGTCTTGAATTATGTTTTTTTTTTTTACATAGGGCTCAAATTATGAACTGGCAGTGCCTGGTTAGGGGAATTGTTTAAAGATTTATTCAGGTGTTGATGTCTTAGGGCTATTTAGGCTGACTCCTTCATCCACATTATTGTGATGTGCCCTTCAGGACACACCATGTGCTCCAAGGGTGCCACTCGCCTCTTGAGTTTCTTTTGGGCGACGTTCCCTTTGGGATGCACCCCGTGCTCCAAGGGTGCCACTCGCCAACTAGATTGATTGGTAGACATCTATAACCCATGGAGTCAACACTCCGCCAGGTGAACTTGTGGGAGACTAAGGGTTCTAAGGAATAATGCCCCCACCTTATTGTGCGCCCCTTAGAATCATCATGAGCGACTGTCGCAGTCTACCCTCACGGCATCATGGATCCTCTCGAACTAGGTAATCGTTAACCTACAGTTCGAGCCACGGTAGGAGTGCTAGTAGGCGATGGCAAGGCTATTGTCCACCCCTCTCCCTCAACCTCTCTGGAACTCGTGTGTGGCCCCTTTACTCCATATGTGAGTCTGGTCGGCAAGCTATCGTCAGCCTGCATCATCGACAATCATGTCAGAACATGTCAAAAATCAAATCATCAAATCAATGAAATATCACAGTAAATAAATCAACCCAAATAGCACACTCCCTGACTCAATCTGGAGTCCAAGGGGGTTCTACCGATGCTGCTACATCCTCAAGGTCCAAAACCATGCACACTCGATAAAACTAAGTCAATAGCACCTGTCTACATCAAATAGTAAAACATCACGTCGTCTATCAATCGCATCATAATCAAGCATAAATGGTTTAACATCATAAAGGTCCAGATCACTTGCGAGCAAGTGTCCTCAAATAATAAGTTTTCTCAGTGCACCAGAGCGGGATGTTACAAATATCCAAACTATGAATGCGTGAAGTTACTATTTAACTTTTAATTGGGTTTTAGTTTTTGGTATTTATCGCCTCGCATGTCGGCAAACTAACTTTATTTAATTTTCAGTAGGACACTAACCATAGTGATGTGTCAAATATTATGAAGGTATATGTGTATGGTGACTAGGACTTTTTGAACACCTTTCGAGTATTGGGACTTTGAATTCATGACATGACAAAAATGTCGGAAGTGCGAAACTCTAAGGTACGAAACTTTGAGGTATTTTCTAGTGGCTTTACCCTTTAATAATCATGAGACTCCACAAACTCGAGGAAAAAGGAATCGTTCGATCAACGCGGGGACTCAATCGATGATGGACCTAGTGCATGCCTTAAGGCTAAAAAAATGAAATTGATTTATCATTTGGAAACTGACTCTGAGATAGAGTAAAAATATAGGATAAAACTTCCAGGATTATAATTTTAAATGTGTTCCAACATACCCAACCAGTGTTCCGTTATCAACTCAGGAGTCAAATTTTCCAATCCTATCATCTTCTCTTTTGATATAGAATTTGCTTCTAAACACTCTGAAATCATTAAGATTTTCCAGTATTCCCTTCCACAACCCATAGGGAGTCTTATCAGTGTTACTTCTGAGCATTCCTCTATTCTGGATATGAATTGTTCTATTTATTGATTGTGCCCAAAATATGTCACTCAACTTGGAATCTTTCAGCATGGTTCTATCCATTTCCTACATTTTTTTTTCCTTCTTTCAACAACTCCATTTTGTTGAGGTGTTTTGGCTACTGAGAACTATATTTTTATTCTATGTTCACCAAAAAATTCCATGAATTCATTTCATGTAAATTCTCCTCCACTGTCTGATCTCAAGCATTTTATTTTTGAATCTATTTCAGTTTAAACCATTTCTTTTTATATATTGAAGTGTTCAAATGACTCTAAGTTCTTCTTGAGAAAGAAAACTATAGTGATTCGTGTGTAGTCATCAAGAAGTACCATGAAATATTGTTTTCCATTTAATCCCTTCCTTATTTTCGGACCACATAGGTCATTATGTACAATATCCAATGGTTTTGTCATGGAGTACTCTTTTGATTTAAACTTGGTCCTGGTTTGTTTTCCTTATAGACAATGATTTCATAGAGTATTGGATGGCTTTGAAATATCGGGCATTTCTCTTACTTCTCACTTTCTTCTAATTTTCACAATATTATCAAAGTTCATGTGACCCATTCTTCTGTTCCAATGTCAACTTTTATTTTATTTTCCTAAGCAAAAACTTACCTTTCCAATTTCATTCAGTACACATATGTTGTTTGGGGTTCTTATAGTTGTAGCCACTAACTTTCCTAATATTTCTTTCCTTATCTCACATTTTTCTAAGTCAAAAAAAAGTTTGTGTCCTTCATCAAACATTTGACTTACACTTATAATACCGTGCTTCATATATTCAACCAGTAGAACATTTTCTTCCGTGGCATCCTTGCTTCCAAGTTGATTGTTCCTTTTCCAATGATTTTGGATGAGTTGTTATTGTCAAATTAAATTGATCCATCTCATTCCTTATTTATAGTTAGGAAACTCTTCTTATCCCTTTTCATATGCTTTGAGAAACCACTGTCAACATACCATCCGGTTTTCTTATGTTAATATTTTGAGCAAGAAAGAATTCTTCATTGTTGAATTGATCCAACTTTCTTCTCCATATCCTTTGTGATTCTTCTTTATGAATTTTTTTTTTTTTTTTTTATTCCCTTGGAGGAACAATCAATCTACAATCTTTGTCAATGTGTGAAAATTTGTTGAATTTGTAGCATTATACTTCATCACTCAATGATCCAAAATTATTGTATTTTATGTTTTGTATTTCATGAGGCCTTATTGGACACCATTATTTGAGTGGCCTTCATAGTTGCTTCTTTTCTTGGAATAGGATCTACAGTTTACAAATTTGTGCCCAAAATTGTTACATGAATAACACAAACAAAGAAAAATAGTTTGACACCTGGAGGTGGAAGATATTCTGAATGGTGTTGCTCTTATGAATTATTCTCCTCTTTAGGTCTTTCTATTGTTGGGTGTTGCTGATTCTAAATTCTGAATCTTCTAGGTGTATTTTCTCTCTGATCTTCTTCTTGATCCTTCATAGAATAACCTATGACAATATCTACATGGCTTCTTTGTTATCCTTCTTTTTTTTTGTCTTGGAGTTTGAACCTTTTTCATTCTGTATCTAGTTATATCCTAGGATGGACTTGTCATAGTATGGCCTTTGACTGCTGATGATCTCATCCAATATTCTAGTGCTATTCTGCTGCATATCTTTCTTCTGAAGATATTTCCTTAGGGTTAATATTTCTTCTTCCAAGATTTCAATCATATTATCCTTTTCTTCTAATTGACTTATGAGTGCTTCTTCAATCCTTATTTCTTCTTCTACCTAGATTTTTAACTTCATGATCATCTTCTCAACTTCTTCTGAATTGGAATTCTAAGATCCTACTTTTGTATTTAGATCTTCCCTAAGTGACTTGTTTTTATTTATTTGTTTCTCATACCTTTAATAGCATTCACTTTTTCATCAACTCCAGAAAGTATTTTTCAATGTCTCCATCTTCCTTCATATTCAACTGTTCAAAATTATCTCTAAAGGTTTGAAGTTTAGCATACTTATCTTCCATTGACTTTTATATAATATGTAGATCAATGTAGGGCTATCTGTATATGTTTCCTTTTCTTTCATCCAATGTTTCTTATTTTCCATTGGTTCTTCCTCTTGAAATTCACTGACATATATAAAAATAATTCATTAGTTGATTTCTTTATTCACTTGTAATGTTCACTTGACCATATTGTTAAATTATTTTCTTCCGATGATATAGCTCTTGCTGATGGTTTTTCTTTCCCTATTTTTTCTATTCCCAAATGATTACAATTGATTCCATTGATTCCAATTGTAAATATAATGATAATCTTATCACGAATCCATCTTTGTCCTTAACTATGCTGCTCAATTTTCCACAATGTTTACCCATATGTCACTGTACTACATGGCTGCAAATAATCATCACATATCAAACGTGTCCACTAATCTACTCTATTTTCATATCAAACTCTGCATATTTGGAACAACTTGTACTAAAGATATCTCTTCCTGAGTACACTGATGAACTTCTTCCTATGTAACTCTCAACTGACACATATGTGGGAACAATACTTTCTCAATCAATCAATTTGTCATTCTATATTTCTGCTATATGAATGCTCTGAATTTGTCTCTCTAAATACTTCAACCTTCTTCGAGGATGGTTCTCTGATATTTAGTAGCTACTGCATTAAATCCCACTCTTTAAAATTCATAATCATTGGGATTCTCCAAGATGGATGGATCAGAACAATACCTACTCTGATGTGGAGTAATCTTCCTCTTCGTCTGTGGAGACATATTCATTTTCATCCTCTTTTTGAATTATGTCATCATCATGAGTTTTGATGTATTCTCCTTCATCCTATGCCCTAATTTTGACACTTTCTTCCTTTCCTGTAAATTCATCGTGATATTACGTTGCTGCAAATCCTGTAAGTATGATTCCTTGGACCTATTCTTCATTTATCTACTCTTCTTGTTTTTCAATTCTTCTCCAAGCCTTCTTGTATCTTTCCTCGGTATTTTCCTTCATTGGAGGCTTATCAAACTTCTACAATTTTGACATATATGTCCATAGTTGTGGCACTTTTAAAATTCAATATTATGTGGAGCCACATAAACATTTATTTCCTCATCATTTCTTTCATAAGCCCTGCAATCTACATCTCTATGTCCAAAGTTCGTACAATTAAAATGATGACCATAAAATAAATTTACATACTTGGGAGTCAATGATCTTCTTGGTTGATCAAAATATTCTCTTTGGTTGTTTCTTTCACAATGATTGAAGCTTCTATGCTGTCTGAATGTAGGTCTTATGTATTCATTTATTTTTGATCCTTGTTGACCTTTGAGAACTTTTGCATAACTACTTTCTTCTATTTCTTTCATCATGGAGCTTGAACCTTCCTCAAAATGAACATTCTTGTATCATATCCCATATTTTTCACTATATGGCCTTTGACTGTTGAGAATTTTTTCTAACACTTGAGAACTTTTCAAGTTCTTACTGAGCTTGTTGACTTCAACTCTCAATGTCACAATATTTGTTTCAAGCTTCTCACACTCTTTTTCTTTCTTCATCATTTGGATCTGCATTACTTCTTCCTTTCTCTTTCCTTCTTCAAGTTGTGATTTCAATTAGATGTTTTCTTCTTTCAACAATTTGTTTTTCTTCCTTTCTTTCTTCAGCTTAGTTAAAGAACTGATTAACTCTCCCTGAAGATCCACTTCACCTTCTTCATCATTTTTCTTCTTTTTTCTATCCATAAAGAGTACACTCTATAAATTACTTTCGATTTCATCATCTTCATTAAATGAAGAGTTGTTTTCTCTTGAGTAGATATTTTTCTTGAAGACATTCCTTTTATCTTTGTTGTTTCTCTTTTGATATTTCTTTTCTTTCTTGGGATATTCCTCTTCATCACTATCTAGCTTCTTATCATAAGGACACGTATTTTAAAAATCACCAATTTTACCACAATTAAAACATTTTAAGGGAACTTGTTGGTTCCTTTGTTAGACTTCCTTAGAAAGTTGGTCATTTCTTCATTCTCATTTGAATCATCACTATAACTGCAATTTGTCTTTGACTCTGGATTTTTATTCTTCTTTGTCCTTTTGGATTCTTTAAAGCTTCTTATTGTGTGGATGGATTTTCCTGTACTGTTCTCATTTCATAGGATGTAAATATTCGATGTATCTCATCCATGCTTATCGTACTCAGATCTGTTCTTTCTTCAAGCGTTGAAATTTCAGGATCAAATCTCATTGTAAGAGATCTCGATACTTTTAAAAAAATTATATATTCGTCAACCTCTTCTCCAAATCCTTTAATTGCATTCATTGTTTCATCAACTCGTAAAAAGTAAGTTGCAATGTTTTCATCTTCCTTCCTCTTTAGTTGTTCAAATTGACCTGTGTAAGTTTGAAGCTTGGCTGCCTTAACTTTGGAATCCCCTTCATAAACATTCTGAATTTTGTCCCATATTTTCTTTTCATAATCACAATGTATAACCTTGACATATATCGAATCAACCAAACCATTCAAGATAGCATTTTTATCCCTCAATTTGTTTTGAATGAGTTTTTTTCCATTGTTATCTATTGGAGGAGTGACATGATCTTTGTATCTATCCACTACCAATTTCTAAACATCAAATTCTTGTTCTTGTACATATGTTTTCATCCTTGTTTTCTAGAATGCATAGTTCTGTCAATCAAATTTTGGTATTCCATTCTTATACAAACTGTTGTTCTCCATGATCTTCCTTCTAGTGGTTAAATTGTTTCCATGAAGGAACCTACTCTGATTCCAATTGTTGGAATAATTTGAGAGGGGAGAATGAATAAGTATGAGCACTTTATACCAATTTTAACCACAATATATATTCTTAAACTTTAAAATAATATTCAACAATTTATCATCAATGTATCATTTATGATTGCATTGAATATATCATAAGAAACATCACATCAAAAACATCAAATCAAATACATGGTACACTTGTATTTACATGGAAACCAAAATGGGAGAAATCTATTGAATTAATTCTTATATATATCAAGAATTCATTCATAAGAAGCACCAACTTCCAAATTCTCTAGTTGTAACTGGAACGAGGTTACAACCCCCTATTTATAGGATCCAACCTGAAGGAAGATACAATTCCATGAAGTTTATGGCTCCAACCATAAGGAGGATTCAACCCCCTGATTCTCATGCTCCAACCTGAAGGAAGCTTCAAATCCCTGATTCTACGAAACCAAATTGAAGGAGGCTACAACCCCCTGATTCTCATGCTCCAACCTAAAGGAAGCTCCAACTTCCTAATTCTCTGACACCAACTGGAAGGAGGGTAAAACCCCCTTTCCTTTCCCCTTAGAACCTCCCTAAAATATAAGTGTAGACCAACTTCCATTACCATAATCACTACCATTTTGACCTCCACTATCACTGTCACTGTCATTAGCACTATCACTGCCACTCCCAATGTCTCATCAACCTATAACCTATCACTGATCAACCTTCCCAACCTGTCATTGTCACTGATATTCAACCAGATCCTCTCACATGTATCATATACTAAGGAAACATCTCAACTAGATTTCGAACATCACCAACACATGCCTCTCCCTAGCATGTACCAAACCATCAACCTTTACCATACCAAGCATCAATCATGTACCACAACCTATACCAAACCATGCATCAACCATGCATAAACACATGTACCAAACCGTGCATCATCCATGCATCAACACCTGTACCAAACCATGCATCAACCTTGCACCATAACCTCCATTGAACCATGCATCAACCATGCACCATAACTTGTACCAAACCAAGCATTGATGATGTACCATATCATGTATCACTCATGTATCAAACTTGTACCATGTATCATATACCATGTACCATACCAAGTGCCAACCATGTGGAAACCATGCACATCAACCATGTATATCAACACCATACCATATATTTCCATACACCATATACCAATAAACCAAGATATGAACCAACAATGTATCTCAACAAGTAGACCTCAACCAATATGTACAAAGCATCCAATGATGTGTCTGAAGTCATAAACCAAAGCTCAAAAACACATGCCTCAAGCATTCTCCTCAACATCATGAAGATGAAACCTCATAATACAATATACCAATCCTAAAGTATTCACCATAACATATAACCAAACAAGATATCAAGAAAACCACTAATGTTTCTAATCAATGTACCATAACAATACCAAAGTGTACCATCAACAAGACATACCTCTCAAGTATGTACCAAACCATAACTAAAAATTAACCCTTAAAAATTGGACATAAGATTACCTGTAGTCATGTAGCTGACTTGTTGTACTATAACACTAAACTGTAACTTCTTCCACAATCCTCAACAACCTAGAACCAACATTTCCCACTTCTATCTTGTCCTCGCGGGATGAAGAATCCCTATCACGCAGGGCCTTGTGTGATGAACATTAGGCAACCCAAGGGGATGCCTCACAGGACACTTACTATTTGACCCATGGGGATGACCCTAATTAGGGTTTCCTCATATTTTACCACTCTTCTATATTCCAAAAAAAATCACACTTATCACGCTTCACTACCTCAAAATTCTTCATCCCAAACTAGCCAAAATATCACAATACTAGACCATAACATTCACAATATAGATATGCAATGTAGTGTGTGAGTGTACTTGTGAATGAGTCCTTGAGGGGTATTTATACTTTTTCTAGGTAACCTCTTCCCTTAAACTTACAGATTCTAGAGATTTCTTGTTACAATGACTTTACACTTTCATTCATTGACTTGTAACCAACTAGGGATTCTTGACCATTCTTCGGGGCTTCCAACTTCATAAGGCCATATATACCTAACCATGAGGAACCACATGGTGTACTACATATCACCGAAAATGACACAACAAGGAACGTCCATCTATGAGTGTCTTACCTAGAATTTGAATGTCCTTCATGTTCATATTCCTCAACCAACTTTGGGTCCTATTACCACACCTTCAGGGCTACATCTAAACTACATCAAATGCACCTAACTAAATCACTATCAATATCAATCATAAAAATGTCAATCAGTTCTCCAATAGTATTATTCACATTTATGGACCTCTGCAAGTGTTGAAATCAATATCTAATGGTTGACATCAATGACAACCATCTATGCAACATTTTTTTGGTCTCATATAATATCGATGACATGGGAGACAAAGGAAGCTATGACTGTGGTCTCCACATCAGTATCATAGAAGATCTAGATTAAGCCTCCCCCAAATTGCTTGGGTTTCCTCATCTCTACACACCCATGTGAAAACTTCCCTTTATTGAGTTTCTAATGCACCATGGAGAAATGAGACCAACATTGTTCTACTTGTTCTCTTTCACATTTCACCCACTCTTCCCGATCCAATTACACCATCCACTAGCAAATTTGGGTCATTTTGGGATGGCTAGTTCGACGCTCTTGCGACGTTATGTCGGGGATATTGCAATGAATCTTGAGTCTCTCAAACGTCGTATCATGGAACGTGGCAATTTTGACGAACTTGAAATATTTTCACAAGAGCGACAACGATATGGAACTTGCTACAATTGCGACAAAAAAAGAAATATCGTCACCAATACGACAATATAGGCAAACTTGTTAATGTTTATGCAATTATTATAGTTCTTTGCATTTCAATAGATAATATCATAATAAGAACAAGATCACTGAGAAATACACATTCACAAGAGACACAACATTTATCGTGGGAAACCCTCTAGGGGAAGAAAACCCAACAAAAACTTCTTTATCATAAATTGCTAATACAATGTTCAAGAGATAACTCAAACCAATACAAATAGTCCTCTCCAAAAGATGTGCCACTCTTCTCCTTCTCTCTCACTGGTAAGTTGCATATTGCTTCTCAAGAATGAGCAAGTGAGTTGTGTGATAAAGTGAGGCCCTAGCCTCTCTATATATACACGACTAGCACGTGTGAAGGGCTTTCACTGGCAGGGCCAACCTCTCACTCTGGGTGGGTAAACCCACATTTAATTTAATTCTAGGTCTCAATAATAACTGATGGGGCTGAATTCTTATTCTACCTATTACAATTTTCCATTGACCAATCTGCAAAAGGGGATTTGGTCCTAACACAATTACCAACATGATTAATCCTCAATGGGGATTAATCCTATGAATAAAATAACTATAATAATAAGAATAATCTTCGAAGTTACATTATTTCAACAATCCCCCTTAACAAGAAGGGTCTTCTTCAACAACATCAGGCGAGAGAGTTCTGCATCATCAGTGGCATCAGGAGGACAGTATCATCAATATCATCTTGAAACATTGGCTAGCACATTTATGAGTCATCGGAAATTTTCTTCATCGGCAACATCATCATTCTCGAAGGAATTCCATCATCATCTACATCAATATGTATCAATAAAAATGATACCTCATCATAGCACTAGGCTAGCACATCACAGTACTACACTGGCTCAATGTCACAACTGAGAAGCTGGTAGCTCACTGTCAGTCACATCTTGCTTTATGTCTAACAATAAGTTCAGAAGTAAGAAATCATCTTGCTTTATGCCTAACAACTAGGTCAGAAGCAAGGAACACATCATCATCTTGTTTTACGTCTAACAATGAGGTCAGAAGTAAGGAATCATCTTGCTTTATGTCTAACAACTAGGTCAGAGGAAAGGAATCACACATCATCTCGCTTTACATCCAACAATGAGGTCAGAAGTGAGGAATCATCATCATCTTGATTTACGTCTAACAACGAGGTCAGACGCAAGGAATCATCTTGCCTTACGTCTAACAACTAGGTCAGAAGCAAGGAATCACACAACGTCATGCTTTACGTCTAACAGCGAGGTCAGAAGCAATGAATCATCTTGATTTACATCTAACAGTGAGGTCAAAAGAAATGACTCATCTTGCTTTACGTCTAACAGTGAGGTTAGAAGCAAGGAATACACAACGTTATGCTTTACATCTAACAACGAGGTCAGAAGCAATGACTCATGTTTATTTATGTCTAACAGTGAGGTCAGAAGCAAGGAATAAATATATATACTCCCCCTTTCAGGGAGGTTCCTTTCGGACTATACCAAGCTTATCTCAAAAGTGTTCAAACTTTACACGAGAGAGAGGTTTGGTCAACACATCAACAACCTGTTCATCCATGCTAATGTACTGGAGCTTCAAGGCTCCTCTTTGTACCATGTCGCGGATGAAATGATAGAGGATTTCTATGTGCTTCGAACTGTCATGGAATACAGGATTCTCTAACGTATTTATGCATCTCTGGTTGTCACATAGAATCATGGTTTCTCTCATGTCAAAGTCAAATAGGCTGGTCAACAACTTTCGAAGCCATATAGCTTCATAGCTAGCAACACATGCGGCAATGTACTCTGCTTCCGCTGTGCTGAGAGAAATAATTGATTGCTTCCTACTCTGCCACTAGATCATGGATGATCCCAAACTGAAACAACATTCGAAAGTTCTTTTTTTGTCAGCAATGCTTCCTACCCAATCTATATTAGTATTTCCACTCAATGTGAAGTCATGATATCCATCATAGCTGAGACCATAATCCATTGTACCTTTAAGGTACCTCATCACATGTTTTACAACCACTAGGTGAACATGTCTGGGCTCTACCAGAAACTGACTCAAGGTGTTCACTGAAAAATAGATGTATGGTATGGTGTTTGTTAGGTACATCAATGATCCAATAATTTGTCTGTATAGTGGGGCGTCTATCAAGTCTAATGGCGTATCAACCAATAGCTTCAGCTTCACTTCATGGGTGTATTCATGGGCTTACATTATAGCATGTTGAATCTCTTTAAGATTTCGACCATGTACTTCCCTTGGTTAAGGAAGATTCTTTCTGGACTCTGTCATACCTCAAGGCCTAAGAAGTAATGCATTAGACCAAGGTATTTCATTTCAAATTCTGCAGCAAGTCTCTTTTTACATTCAGTGATGATATTTTCTTCTCCAGTTAAGAATAAGTCATCCACATATGGTAGTAATATTACTGGTTCATTATCCATGATTTTGAAGTAGATATTTGAGTCTACTTTACTCTTGGTAAAGCCTAAGCTCATCAAGAAACTGTCTATACGGCCATACCAAGCTCTAGGAGCTTGGTTCAATCTGTATAAGGATTTCTTCATTCGGCAAACATGAGACTTCCTGTCTTCAACCTCAAATCCATGGGGTTGCTCTATATACACTTCCTCTTCGATAACACCATTCAGGAAATTTGTCTTCACATCCGTCTGGTGAATCTTCCATTTCATCTTGGCTGCAAGATCTATAATGGTTCTGATCGAAGTGTATCTGGCCACAAGAGAGAATGTCTCTTCATAGTCAATGCCTTCCTTCTGGGAAAAGCCACGAGCAACAAATCTTGCTTTATATTTCTCAATACTTCCATCAACTGCATGTTTTATTTTGAAGAGCCATTTTGATGATACCACATCCTTACTTTTTGGTCTGGGAACTATTTCCCATACATCATTCTTTATTATGGATTGGTATTCCTCTCTCATGGCATCTGCCCATTCCTTATTTTGAATGGCCTCTTCAAAGCATGTAGGTTCTTCATCAAGTAGATTACACATCAAATCCATGTAACTGGAGAATGGCTTTGGTCTTTTCACCTATCTTGTGGTTCCTTCTAGAACACCACACTTCTCTCCATCTTGAATAAGCTCTGTTGCCCAAGAAGGATTTCTTTTATGGGAGAAGGTCATTTGAGGAGATTTTTGAAACTTTGTTATGTCATGGTATTTAGGAGTCTCCTCATCAGGGGAAGTTACGACTTCTCTTACAGGTTCTACAGCTCTGGGAACTTCCCTCACAGATTCTGTAATCCTGGGATTTACATGTTCCTCTTTATATACCTCTTCAAACTGGCATCTTCTTGATTTCTTAAGTGCTTCTTCTTCATCAAAGGTCATGTCCTTGCTGATCTCAATATGGCGGTGACCAAGTATGTATATTCTGAAGGCCTTGGATACCTCACAGTATCCTATGAATATTCCCTTCTTTCCGGAGGGTTCAAGCTTGTTTCTTTTCTCTTTCAGTATATGAATAAACACTAGACAACCAAATATTTTGATATGGTTTACCTCTGGCTTCTTTCCGGTGAGAATTTCTTCTGGGGTCTTGAACCCAAGTGCACTATGGGATAATCTGTTCTGCACATAAGCAACTACCATTGTTGCTTCTGCCCATAAGCACATAGGAATATCTTGATCGTGAATCATGGTCTTTACAGCTTCCATAATTGTTTTGTTCTTCCTTTCAGCTACTCCATTTTATTAGGGATTATAGAGAGTAGTTAGTTCCCTCTTGATCCCAACATCTCTACAAACATTTACAAACAACTTTGAGGTATATTCACCTCCATTATCTGACCTGAGTATCTTAATCTTTCTTTCAGAAAGATTCTCTATCAAGGCTTTGAATTCCTTGAATTTACTGAATACTTCATCTTTAGATTTTAAGAAATATATCTAGGTCTTACGAGAATAGTCATCAATAAATGATACATAGTATACATACCCACTAATGGAGGAAGATGGAATTGGTCCACACACGTCTGAATGAATGAGTTCCAATACTCCTTATGCTTTGCTATCCCTCTTTGTAAAAGGGTTCTTGATATTCTTCCCTTGCACACATCCATTGCATATGCCTTCTTGATCGACCTTGAGTTCTGGTAAACCTGTGATAGCTTTGCATATGTATGGTAGTGCCTTGTAGTTGATGTGGGCCAATATTCTATGCCAAATTTTACATGAGATTTCAATTGTATGGGTCATGGTAGGTTCTAGGTGACCCTTCAGCTTATATAAGCTATTTTCTTCACTTTCGATGACGATTGCTTCATTTAAGGTTTCTCCTTTAGCCCACCTAAGAACTTCTCCATCTATTAAGGAAACTCTATAGCCTTTCTTGTCTAAAGCTGACATGGAGAGTAAGTTCTTCTTTAAGCCAGGTACATAGAGTACATCCTTCATTKTTATTGAGTTTTTTGAATCTAGCTTGTAGTTTGATTCTCCTATTCCCTTGATGGGATATTGATAATCATCTCCAAGAGTTACTTTTTGAGAAAAATTCTTTTCTAAAATACAAGAGAGAGTATTTTTCTTACCCGTCATATGTTTTGATGCATCGCTATCAATGAGCCATGTGTCCTCTCTAGGTGATACAAATCCTGAGATATTTGTGATCAAGACATGGTCCTTAATCATCTTCATAGGTGGTTCTTCATCTTCAACTATGTGAGCATGTTGCCTTTTGTGATTCCTCTTATATTCTTCTCTTCTAACTGGACAAGAATTTGCCTTGTGTCCCATCTTATCACAATTACAGCATTGTATAGATGAGAGATCTCGTCCCTTGCATTGTCCTTTCTTTTGAAAATTTCTTGGGTGAGATTCTTGGTTATTGAATTTGTTTGATGGTTGAGGTTCTCTATGAGATTCCCTTTTGAAGTAGGGTTTCTTCCTTACTCCTTTTGTATTAGTAACTAGGGCTTGATCATCATCCCTTTCTAGTAGTGCTTCACGGTTGGCTACCCTTGTCTCTTCTTTTATGCATTCTTCCCATAGGCTCTCAAAATGTAGTTTCTCCTTTCTGGCACATACAGACTGGATGAAAGCATCCCAAGGTCTTGTGAGACCATTTAGGGTCGTTATTATGAATTCATCTTCGTCGATGATGTATCCAATCGATTTTAACTGTTCTTTAATTTCTGATATTCGAGAGAAATATTCTTGAATCATTTCTCCTTTCTGCATCCTGGTATTCTTCAATTGAGATCCTATATTCATCTTTTGGTTGATGTTCTTTCCTTCATATAGTTTTCTTAGAGATTCAAATATCTCCTTCGGAGTTTTCTTGGAAGACACATACAGGATCAGGTGGCCTTTGATTGAATCTGCAATGATTCTTTGAGCCCTGATTGAGTCCTTTTGATGCTTTGCTTTCTCTACGGCACCTTCAGGTTCCTCCACTTCTTCTTTGATAAATTTTGCTAGGTCATTCTCTGCAAGGATCGGACCAATCCTATACTTCTAGGCACATAATCTGTCTATGCCTTCTAGTTTCTCAATAAGCTTTGTGCTTGCAGACATCTTGTACTTGAGGCTACGAAAATGACCAAAAAATGAAAATGCTTAAAATCAAATTTTGACCTTACCAGGAGGTGTGCTTGGCTGAGGCGAGTAGCCTGGTGTACTTGGATCTGAGAAAATCCAATTTTTGCCCCTTCAAATCTGATCTGCAGATTTTTGGACTGGTGCTTCTAGTACTTCTGGAACCTTGGTACTTCTGGTACTGGTTTTCTAGTACTTCTAGTCCTTTTGTGAAACTAGGGTTTCACTTTGCAGAAGATCCAGCCACTGAAAAGGTGTGCTCTAAGTGCCAAAATGATCCTTGGGGGAGGGCACAACTTTCTAGGTGGTTTTATGGCTTAAAAGATTCACTTTTGCAAAACGCTAATTTGTAGGTACTGCAACAGTGATGTTTTTCTCTTGCAAAATATGTTTCCTTCAGGTTGGCTCTGATACCATGTTAATGTTTATGACATTATTATAGTTATTTACATTTCAATAGATAAGAGCATCATAAGAACAAGATCACTAAGAAATACACATTCACAAGAGACGCAACATTTATCCTGGGAAACCCTCTAGGGGAAGAAAACTCAACAAAAAAATCCTTATCATAAATTGTTGATACAATGTTCAAGAGATAACTCAAACCAATACAGATAGTCCTCTCCAAAATATGTGCCACTCTTCTCCTTCTCTCTCACTGGTAAGTTGTAGCTTGCTTCTCAAGAATGAGAAAGTGAGTTGTGTGATAAAGTGAGGCACTAGCCTCTCTATATATACAAGACTGGCACGTGTGAAGGGTTTTCACTGGCAAGGCTGACCTCTCACTCTGGGTGGGTAAACCCACCTTTAATTTAATTCTGGGTCTCAATAATAACTTCTAGGGCGACTTCTTATTCTGCCTATTACAATTGTTCATTGACCAATCCGCAAAAGGGGATTTGGTCCTAATACAATTACCGACATGATTAATCCTCAATGGGGATTAATCCTATGAATAAAATAATAATAATAATAAGAATACTCTTCACAGTTACATTATTTCAACAAAAATAAGTGAAACAAACTTGTCATTGCAATTGCGACAACCATTTTTCGTGGTCTTTATATCAAATTCGTCGTAGGTTTTTTTACTATCGTCGCAATTGCGACAATGTATTTTCTTGATTTATATAGAACAAATTGTCACGTGAATTTTTGTTGTCATCGAAAGTGAAATGACAATTTTTTTTTATATAGAAAATTCATTGCAAGACTTTTTGTTGTCGTCAAAAGTGCAATGACAATTTTTCTTTTTTAAATAGCAAATTTGTCACGATATTATTTATTATCGTCGAAATTGAGAAGACAATTTTTCTTGTTTTATATAGAAAATTCGTCGCAGGAATATTATTTTCGTTGCAAGTGATATAGAAAATTTGTCACATGAATTTTTATGGTCATCGAAGTTGAGACAAAAATTATTTATTTAAAAAAAAAAGAAAAAAAAAATTGGGCCAATTGTATGCTCTCAATATTGAAGGTATATATTCTCTTTATGTATATCTATGTGCATAAGTGTATTTAGTGCTAACATAATGTTTTACAAGACAATTCATGAATGCTACATTAACCTGCATTTTCTATAAGATCCTAAAATATTCATGCTCAAGTCTCAAAGGGAAATAAATGTAATGAACGTTCACCAAACTACTTCTCTCAACAAAAAACTATCATAATCATCCAAAGAAACCATATTTCCATATGCATTCAATATGTTGATTAAGTTGATTCCATAAAATTGGTAGCAAGTAGCATTAACATGGAGATTTCCTATTTCTCATTACATTGACTACACTTTAGGGCATTAACTTGGTGGTATCTTGGACCTAACCATGAGATTTTTGGTTTCTTGTTTATCATTTCTTTATTCAAGGGTTTATCATGTAATTACAATAATGATCTAAGGAAACCACCATTCTAGAATACAAGTATCAATTGACAAGTTATGTTAGCTATAAGTAACCATGAGTGTATGTGTGAAAAAGAATAATGATATCATTGAGTGGAACATAGTTTTGGAACAACATATTTTGTACAATATTTGCTACACAAGGATTTCATAATTTTAGGTGGCAATTGCATATTATTATTGCCATATTAATAACTATCAATATAAAACAATGACATGATTTATATATGTATCCCTCTTTCAATACTAAAAGTTTATCTATGACGAATGTCTCTTGAAATTATCTCTAACATTTCATAATCTAATTGTACACCTACTATAATGAAGCTATATATTTTGTTTATGTATAGTTGTATTCTAACATGTTTATTTATGAGAATATCCAACCATGCTACGATAACATGGGTTTTCTACAAGAGCTTTACATCTTCACCTTCAAGTAAGTACAAGGAAATAACTATATGGTGATCTACTAAAATACTTATATCACACAAATAAAAAGGAGTATGCTATTGTTTTCAAGGTAGCCATACGTTTTTTTTCTTTTTTTTTTAACTTTTATAGACATAAACCAATATGCTTCTAGCCATATAAGATTTCATACCAAACAAAACCTATAAGTAGAGGGAAATAACTATAAAATCCATTCACTAAACTAATTCTCTCACAAAAATAAAAAGAACCACTTTCTTTTGTCAAAGTAGACTAGATATGGGATTTAATTTGTATAGAGATAAATCCATACACATATGGACACATAGGATTTTATAGCAATGAAAATATATAAACAAAAGGATTAACTATAAATATGAATGTCTCGACTGCAATTTTGACATAATTCAAAACAATTATGGTATTTCTTCAAAATATTAATATAGGTTCATTGTAGAATAAAGTGAACTTTTTTCAATACAAACATGTCATGGTCTCCAAAATCCCAATGCAAATAGAAACAAGGGGGAAACCACCATGAATAAAAAAGGTTGTTGGGATCGACATCATTGGGATCAAATTCTATAGGAGTCCATGAAATTAAAATAACTCTATAAGAAGGTCAACATGAATATCCACTAGGTTTGATAGGAATCTTTGTAATTTTGCTAAGTCTAGGTTCTATAATTTTGGTAGAATCATAGGAAAATCTAGTTAACACTAGGCACCTTGAAAAATAACAACCATGTCTTAAGAAAGATAAAGGGAACTAGTAAGGTTGAATCAATGTTCATGATAAATGTATATCATAATACCACGTGTATTGATTCTATAATGACCATACACTAAATTGATTCTCTTCCATAGGTAAAAGTAGCATAAACCCTAAGATGATTGAATATATTATAAATATATAGAAAATTCTTAATGTTGACATAACCTAAGTTAACCTTGAGATAAGGTAAGTAGTGTAAGTGTCCTTGAGGAAATACTGAGGAGTATAGCTTGAGTAAGAATAATTTGAGTCATGTATTAAATCAACAAAAATACATGTATTAAATCAGAAAATCTAAAACTGTCCATAATTTTTTGCTAAAACAGGGTATTTTCTGCTGAAGTGGCCCTGTTTGACCAGCATTGACCAGACACTGGGAAAGCTCAGATATTGAGACTGATAGATATTCATACATCCTATCACATCAAGGATCATGACACATGTCTTTGATTTCTCTCAACTGTCCTAGAAGTACACGAACCTTGGAGCAATTATGGGATTTTGTCAAATCTTGTAATTTCTGATAAATTTTTAATTTTAATGCCGAAAATTCAAAATTTCAAATCTTAAGCTAAGGAATGATAAATGTAACTTACATAGGTTGTTTTATGGAAAATGTGAATATGAATCTATGTCTAGGCCTAGAGGGTAACTTCGTTCTGACACTATTATTATGGTTAGATAAATTGGGACATTATTTATGTTGGCCAAATTTATATTGGTTGCTTTCTTGGGAGGATTCCCTACATTGGAAAAGAAGTTGCATTGACATTATATAGGAGGGAATTGAGCCCTAGACAACATAGGGTAGCTTGGATTATTTCATGGAGGCATGTATTTGACTTGGGGATGCCTTGGTCGCGATAGTGTTCATGTAACTGGAGTGGAACAAATGGAGCATGTGGTTTAGTAAGTGGAGTGGAACCAATGAAGCATGTAGCTTAGGAGGACTGATGGAGTACTTGGATGCTTGATAACCATTGCATAATCCCATACCTCTTAAATTATTTTTCCATCAAAATCAACCCACAAAAATTTGGAATTGCTTCTTCATACTGCAGAGATCATCATGGGAAAATGCAAGGAGGGAAAAAAATCCTACCATTGGTATGTGAGTAACTTGGTAAACAATATGGGGTGGCTGGGATGGGAAGGGGAGGGGGTGTCATCATGGACCCTGGAGGAACAATTGAAACTTCTTTTGCATGAGGACTTGGTGTTTTTTCCAACAACCAAGAAAAATCTTATGCACTTTGGAAAGGATTGAAAATTTCTAAAGGTTCATGTGCTCAGTTGTTGGTTGTAGTGAGAGATTCAAATACAATTATTAACCATATGGAATTCATTGTGTGCTAAAATAGTCTCATTCAACTTCAAGGTTTTTTTCTTGTTGAGTTGACAAGAAAATAATTATTTGGTATAGAGGCAAGAAAATAGCATATGGTAGAGTATAGGATATATGTTTATGGAAGGAAACTAAGTGAACGAGACCAATTTTCAAGATGGTTTGTTAGCAATGAGATATGCAAGTTATGTTTTATTTGTTTCAATATTTTAAATTCACTTAGTTATAATATTTTAAATTCACTTAGTTATTTCTAGACCTAAAGTGTTATTAAATCCTCCATAAATAAATGTGGGCCTATTCCAAAGGTCATGCAATCTACAAAACATAAAGTATTGAATCCATATGTATGTTGAAATTTAAAATTTTATTAAATTCAATTAAGAGACGTTACAATCCCATGGAGAAAACCATGCCAAATCCTAAAACATGATATGTGAAGGATGATCAACTCAACTGGCACAAAATTCAAACATGATATGTGAAGGATGATCAACTCAATAGGCACAAAATTTATATGAAATCCATTTAAACTTCACTTAAAATCTAAAAGTCAACACTTATATATCTTTTGATGAAAAAGAGAATGAAATATATATTTTTAATCCATATGTGCAAGAATGTCACGTGTCATCTCCTAAAGGTATCACTTGTCTCCTTAACTCTAAATTGATGAAATCATCAATGATATGTGGCAACGTAAGATTGGTCCATGGCTCAACAAGATGACTTGATAACATCACCATGATGACGTGGATATATATGAACATGTTGTGCATTAATATATAATAATTGAATGTTTCTAACTAATTTATACAATGTTGATGTCACTATACTATATGGTAGGATCTACTAATCCTACCATGAGTTATATAATGTCAAGAGAAGAGGTGCTCTCATGAGGTGTATTATGAAAAAATACCCTTTTAGTACAACTATTGTCATGTTGTTCATCACACTTTATGTGTTTTCCATCACACTTTTAGTACAACTATTCTCATATTGTTAATCACACTTTATGTGAGTTGACAATTGCTGACAATCTGAGTCCAACTTTCTGAATCTCAAAGCATAAACCCTAAGATGATTGAATATAGTATAAGTATATAGAAAATTCTAAGTGTTGACATAACCTAAGTTAATTTCGAGATAAGGTAAACAATGCAAGTGTCCTTGAGGAAATACCGAGGAGTATAGCTTGAGTAAAAATAATTTGAGTCATTTTTTAAATCAACAAAAATACATGTATTAAATTGGAAAATCTAAAACTGTGCATAATTTTCTTCTAAAACAGGGTATTTTTTGTTGAAGTGACCATGTTTGAGCATTGTTGACCAGACATCGGGAAAGCTTAGATCTTGAACTTGATAGATATTCATCCATCCTTGTACATCAAGGATCATGACATATGTCTTTGATTTCTCCCAGTTGTCCTGGAAGTACATGAACCTTGGAGCAATTACGGGATTTTGTCAAATCCTGTAATTTATAATAAATTTTAAATTTTAATGCTGAAAATTCAAAAATTCAATTCTTAAGCTAAGGAATGATAAATTTACCTTGCATAGGTTGTTTTATGGAAAATTTTCATATTAATCTATGTCTAGGACTAGAGGGTAACTTCATTCTAACACTATTATTATGGTTTGATCTCATGGGTAAGTTACAAGTTTGTTTATTAATGGTAGATGGATTGAATTGATCTAGTGTGCTTGTAAGGTCTCATTCTAATAATATTTATATGAATTATAAGTATGCAGTTGGGATTTTGAAGGGTAAGTATGCAGGTGGAACTCACATTTTTTACGCCATCGGATTTATCAATATTTTTGTCAATGTTGATTTAATCAATCACTAACTCCAACCAACATTATACATCACCGAGTCCTGTGAATAGATGTTTATGAACATTGAACATTGGAAAAAAAATGTTAAGGGAGAACATAATATGCCACATCATATTACAATAAAAAATCTCTAAAAAAAATTTATTAAATGAATAATAGTTGTTTACACCATTATCTGTCCTTGGATTTTGAATTTAAGTATATAAGGAAATGAAGGAAAATTTCATGATGGAAGAGAACAAAATGATTTATACCTTTTCAGAAATGTGTTTTGGATCATGGAGGTGACCACCCTTCAAACCTGCATTTTTAAAAGACATTAAAAGGTTAAATTATGTAATAATAGTTAAACATCGATGAGGAAATAATCATGTACAAGTGAAAAGGAAGGCTACTAGGTTGGCTTGAAACATGATAACTCTTAGCTCAAACATACACAATACATAAGATAAGACGCCATGTAAAACTTAAGTGCAACACTGTCTGAGGTATTTTTAGCGTTTGGAATACATTGTGCAAGAAGATTAGAGATGAAGTCTACGTAATAAAATATCATCCCATGCTTCAACACCCCATGCATAATCAAAATCCATCTTAACCATATGTATCTAGTGCCCCGTCTACCATACAAGAGGTTCAAGAGAATTGCTAAGGCTTGAAGTTTCATTTGCAATTTTTTTATTAAGTGTACCGTACTTGTGGTAGTTTGGAATGGATTAACTAAAATCCACCATGACTTCACAATGTTATAAACATCATACTTTTTGCTAAAATTTTGCAACCACCAAAGGCTTAATGACATTGTGGGAGGTGAGAACTCATACATTCTTTGAAGAGTATCAATGCCATATTGCTCAATTATGTCATCACTCTATGATTTCAATGTTCAACTTGTTACATCTGCATTCTCAAACAAGGTATTTATCATGTTTATGCATGGAAACAATTCCTCTTTGTATCCCACCTTGTGGAGTCACAAGACCTTAACATTTAAATCCTTGGGTTCCTGTCCTTGGCTTATCTTTTTGCTTGCAATGATTTGTGGAAGGTTCAACATCATTGTACACATCATAGAGGAATGAATAAGTAGTCTTTGAGGCAATGTTGATTAGTAACACCATGTCCATGACACAATGAAAATAATGGTAATTCTCTTTGTCATGTGAGACACAATGAAAAGAAGGGTAATGCTCTGAAAAAATATTATAAAATGATTGACATGGCCATTTCCAACCCCTCATGTTTAATTTTTAAAACTTATTATTGCATCTTCCCAAAAATTTCTTTTTGCGTGTTGCATCAAGTTTAAAGTTTGCACATTGCTTGGAAAAAGATGCTTTCCATGTGTCACATGTGACAAGACTTTCAAAGTTGCATATATCATGTCACAAGATTTTGGAAGTTCCATATTGCATATTCAAGTTCTATTTGTTGCCTAGACTCCATATCCCAAGCATAAGGCACCAGGTCTTGCTTGCATTCTCACATCTTGAATCAAAGAGTATTGAATCAATATATACCAATTATTTTAAGAGAAGCTGAAATTATCATTAAGTGTATAACAAAATTGCATTCACATATATATACAAGCCATAGAAATAGCCTGGTGTATATTATCATATGAAAAAGTACCCATAATGTCAATGCATTATATGCATCATTACATGTTCAACTATATAATGTAAATCTAATTGTCTTATAAAATTATTACATGACATCATGAATTTCTTTTAGTCTTCTTTTGTTCTTTCGAGTTCTTAAGCAATTCATCCATCTCCATGTCTTCGTTTACAGGGTTCTCTTCAAGAATTGATGTTGTTTCATTCCTTTCACATCGAGTACATCTTCTCTCATACCCATGACGTAGATGCTGATGTGAGGGGTCGTCACCTAAAAAAATAAAAAATATTAAATTTATATGGCCAATTTTTAAATATCATTGAAGTAGTCCATTAATATTAAAAAAAACTCAACAATGTAATTATTTACCTGGTCCTCTAGTTGGCACCGTTGGAATGGCTACCGGTCTATTCACCTGATCTTCAAGTTGAGGAGGATCATCTATATGACATTCTCTGCCATTGAAACGTCAAAATTTATTAGTACAAAATTATTAAGTATATGACTAATATATAGACATTTTCCCGTCGTGGTCCTCAGTCACAGGAACATCTTGGGGTTGCACCTCACTAGGATGGGGTTGTTGGGGAGCACCATGAACTTCTAGCTATGTTACAGTATCAACGCTCTATTGTCCAGTACTAATGGTTTCATTGATAGTGCCTCTCCCCTGATTAAAGCAAAGTAAGACATTAAATTATGGACGATATCAAACATTTACTTATTTTATAAGTAAAGGAAGTTTAATGTGGACTGATTTTTATTTACCTTATCCTGCAAATTGGATCTTCGGGTCAGCCCCATGATTCTCCTGCGATCAACCTGTTGACGGGCGAAATTGACCATCCGTCAACTGGAAGAGCGAGTCCGGTCCGGGGTTGTCTAAATAACCCAAG
>ML778289.1:602767-614698 GCA_009831015.1 Picea engelmannii
AATTTGACATGAAGGATCTCGGTGTTGCTAACTTCATTCTGGGAATGGAGATTAAAAGAGATCGTGCAAACAAGAAACTTTGGTTGAATCAAAGAAAATATGTTGAAATGATATTGCAGAGGTTTAATATGCATGGAAGTAAATCGGTCAAGGTTCCTATTCCTATAGGTGTAAAGTTATCTGCAGATCATATCCCATGTTCCATATGCCAGTGCAGTTGGTAGTTTGATGTATGAAATGGTTTGTACTAGACCGGACATTGCACATGCAGTGGGAGTTTTGAGTAGGTATATGTCAAAACTAGGGAAGGAACATTGGACAACAGTAAAGAGGGTCTTCAGGTATCTTCGTGGCACCACCAGTTATGGATTGCGCTACCAAGGAAGACCGAGATTAGACAGAGTGGTGGACATACATGGCTTTGTTGATGCATATTGGGCTAGAGATTTGGATTGTAGAAGATCTACAAGTGGGTATGTGTTTAAGCTATTTGGAAGAGCAATTATTTGGATGAGCAAAAGATAGGCTGTAGTGGCACTCTCAACTACAAAAGTTGAATACATGGAAACCACTCATGCAAGCAAGGAAGCAATATGGTTACAAAGATTGTGTTCAAGTATTGGGTTGGTACAACAAGCAATGAGATTAGACTGTGACAGTCAGAGTGCAATATTCATGTCAAAGAACCCAACTTATCATTCAAAGACAAAGCATATTGATGTTCAGTATCACTTTGTGAGAGACATGGTTGAGGAAAAGAAGGTGTTGTTGGAAAAGGTTGACACTTTGAAGAATGTTGCAGATTCATCGAAAAAGTCTGTGAGCACAGAAAATTTCTCCTGGTGTAGAGTAACAATGGGCATTGATGCCCTGTATTGTTGACTATATAATCCCTTGGACCCTTGGATGCAAAGAAAACAACAAGTGGGAAAATGTTGGGTATGTGTTATATTCTTTGCATGTGTGTATGTGTGGGTGCGTCAAATACGACAACTGCATCTGACAATACCTTCACCTAGAGATTTTTCATGTGCACCAGGTGCTTTCCTAGGGGGGTCGCAGGGGGGGGCAAGTATGCCCCCCCCCCTGGTTACATGCAGCATTCGGGGTAGCACCCCAAAATTTTTTTTTGGGGCGGTTTTTGTTATTTTTAGCGGATTTGTAAATTAATCTCGGATTAAGGGATTAGGGTTTTGGTATCTACGAAATACCTAAAAACATTGTATATATTGTATGGCGAATGGTGAAATTTGATATAATGAAAATAAGAAAGGTTTTCCTGGTTGAGGGTTTCCGGTATAAAATCTCTGTGTACTTTGTGTATGAGCCATTGATTAATTTTTGTATTGCTTAAGAATCTATATGCATTTCTTTACTTCGCAGGGTTAAAACTTACAAAATCATGGGCACCTTTTGTATCCAGATCTTGGATTTTAGCAATAAATTGGAAAACAGGAATTTCAAGAAGTTGGTTGATTCATCCTTGGGATGAATTTACCTATTTCATCCCTAAATTTATTACTTATGAAGGAAGGTTTAGTATTGTCTACCTGTATCACATCAAATTGTTGCAACATTTAAATAGTGATTGTGAAATTAACATACCCTACTTTCTACTGCAAATCCTTTTCTAAGATGGTTAAGTCTATTCAAAAACAAGGGAGGAATACAAAAAATAGTCTATACCATTGTGGCTTCATCAAATGATCATCACACATGAACTACAAAAAAATAACTTGTCATGGAAACAGTTTATCATTGGAAATGGTTTTGAAACAGTGGAAGAGAAAATAGAAGACGGAAAAATCTTGCTTGTGACAGATGATGAGGAGGAAATGCAACACCCCAAGGAAACAAGCTCAAAAGAACCTACGGGGAGGAGAAGAACAAGAAGTATGGTGAAAATGGAAAAATAATTCGAAGAAAAAGATAAGATTTTCACCACATATGAAAGGAAATCAAGAAAAATCGAACAAGTCCAAAAAGAACAAATAAAAGAAAGTGATGATGAAGCACAACAAGCATAGTATGCACACATTCATACTTTGAGAAACAAAAAGAGGTAGGGAAAGCACAATCATTAGAAGATGATGATTTTGAAAAACAAGAGACTTCCACATATGAGCAAATGAGAGAAGAGGCGAATAAATTAATTGAAGAAATGAAAGATGAAACTCAATCACCACAGGAAGTCGAACAAATAGAAGAAATTGTTGGTGGGTCTACATCAAGGCTTGATAAGAAAGACAAGAAAATAAAAAAGACGAGGAAAAAAATCAAAGAAATAGAGGTCCTGGAAAGATATTTGACAACAGAAAATGAAATGTTGAGGACTAAAATCCATAACACTCACGAGGAAAATGAAAAACTAAAGAATAAGAAAAATAATCTTTGAAAGAAAAACAAACAGATCTCTGAACAAGCATACAAATGGCTTCTGCAAAAGCAAACATACAAGGAAAAATATAAGAGGTTAAAAGTTCTTCATATAGCTGAAGCCAATGTGGATACATTATTACAGGCAACACAGGTGGCATAAGACTATTGACAGGAGTTCAAGAAATTTTGTTTTGCACGATGACATGCAAAGTCTTCCTCTTGGGGGAGATGTTGGGTACCATTTTATGCTTATTTTCACTTCACAAATCATACTTTTGTCTCCAAAACCATCCATTTTGCCTTCATTTTATGCCATATTTTCCATAAAACAACCTGTGCAAGTTACATTTATCATTCCTTAGCTTAAGAATTGAATTTTTGAATTTTTAACATTAAAATTAAAAATTTATCAGAAATTACAGGATTTAACTAAATCCTGTAATTGCTCCCAGGTTCGTGTACTTTCAGGATAACTGGGCGAAATCAAAAACATATGTCATGATCCTTGATGTACAATGATGGATGAATATCTATCAGGTTCGATATCTGATCTTTCCAGGTGTCTGGTCAACGCTGGTCAAACATGGCCACTTAAGCAGAAAATACCTTGTTTTAGCAAAAAATTATGGACTGTTTTAGATTTTCTTGGGATTTATGCATATTTTGTGGATCTGAAGGAGGGATTCGACCTTATTAGTATATTTTGTTGATCTAATCCTCAAATTAGGAGTTTTTTTAGCATTTTCAGTATCAAACTTTTTGTATAAATACTTCAAGACATGGACTAGTATGACATCTTATGTTAATGAAGAAAACTCTTAATTTTCATTCTTGAGATCAGTTTGGTGTTTTTTTCTTGATGATGTTTATTTGATGATTATGTGAATGCTACTGGAAGTTCCTTGTTTATTGAGACAACTCTAGGTGTACAAGAGAGGCATTGGAGGCCCCCCTTTGCCAAGCTAGTACACTTCTCCTTTTTCATTATTTTCAAGTAAATTTTGGTATGAGTTTTAAGTTTACATTTTGTTGTAGGTAATGCTACTGTGTTTTACTTGATTTCAAAATTTCAACATTGGCCCCATTCACAGGTCGCTATTGTTGATGGCTAGTCCTCGTACAATTTTTGTTCCTCGCTCCTTGTTCCTAATGGCATAAAATGTCCCACAAAAGACCAAATTAATATCCGCTACATAAGTCTTTTTTCATTTTTCAATGACTATGTAACGAATCTCAATTCTAAGAAGATTCAAATAGTACCTAAGAACCTTAAGTTCTTTCCTTAACCATGGGTGACATAACACTATCATAATTCAATAGTAAAATTGTTACATTTCATTGTAAAGAATCATGTGTACGGAGGGCTTGAGCCACCATATCCAAAAATAAAACATACCAAGAATATTTTTCTTATGAACGAGATATGGTACTATCCATTTTGAGTTTGGCATAGAGATTGTTCTTATAGACTACACTACATTGCACCCTAATATAAGCCCTACACTCCTTGCAAACCATGTAATTAACCATTAAAATTAGACACAATATTCTTGTGACGAAATAGTTATACTATTGATGAACTTTTTTCGTCGATAGTATAGAAAATTCATCGCAATATTATTTACATTCGTCTCTCTTGCGATGATATCAAATGATGCTTGGATTCATTTCATATTTGATTTATCAACTTCAAATCTCAATTTGACACTTTGCAATCTAGCTGGACCTTCAGTCAAATACAAATATGAAACTTGGAATCATTAACATATATACTAGACGAGGAAAATGAAAAACTAAAGAAGAAGTAAAAGAAGCTTCAAAAGCAAAACAAACTGATCTTCGAACAAGCATACAAATGGCTTCAACAAAAGAAAGCATACAAGGAAAAATATAAGAGGTTAAAATTTCTTCATACATATACAACTAAAGCCAATGTGGATACATTATTGCAGGCAACAAAGGTGGTAGAAGACTATTGGCATCAGTTCAAGAACATTTGTTTTGCATGAGGACATGCAAAGTCTTCCTCTTGGGGGAGATGTTGGGTATCATTTTACGCCTATTTTCACTTCACAAATCATACTTTTGTCTCCAAAACCATCCATTTTGCCTTCATTTTATTCCATATTTTTCATAAAACAACCTATGCAAGGTACATTTATCATTCCTTAGCTTAAGAATTGAATTTTTGAATTTTTAGCAATAAAATTAAACATTTATCAGAAATTATAGGATTTGACTAAATCCCATAATTGCTCCAAGGTTAGTGTACTTTCAGGAAATTGGGAGAACTTAGAGACATGTTTCATGATCCTTGATGTACAAGAATGGATGAATATCTATCAGGTTCGAGATCTGAGCTTTCCAGGTGTCTAGTCAATGCTGGTCAAAGCTTATACGATCATCATGGTATAAAAATGAAAGAGCTTCTCTTGGTTTCAAGAATAATTTATCCTCTACTGAACAAGGCCAACCACGTGAAGGTTTTATCTCACATGGCCCCTCCCCTCCCCCTCACATCACTCTCAATTGATCCCCAAAAACCAATCTATAAAATAGAAAATAATCGAAAGCAACATCCTATTAAGATTCATGCATAGAAACTACCAAAACAAAAATTAATGAAGGTACATGAAATTATGTGTTTCTAAATGATATTTTTAATTTGCCACGTACTTCAATATATTGGCAACTATTATTAAATTATTTTTATGTCTAACAGTGAGGTCAGAAGCAATGACTCATCCTGCTTTATGTCTAAYAATGAGTTCATAAGAAAGGAACACACAATGTCTTGCTTTACGTCTAACAGCGAGGTCAAAAGAAATGACTCATATTGCCTTACATCTAACAACAAGGTGAGAAGCAAGGAACACAAAACATCTTTCTTTACGTCTAACAAGAAGGTCAGAAGCAATGACTCATCTTGCTTTACATCTAACAGCGAGGTCAAAAGCAAGGAATGTATATATACTTCCTCTTTCAGGGAGGGTCCTTTCAAACTATACCAAGATTATCTCGAAAACATTTAAACTTTACACGAGATAGAGGTTTGGTCAACACATCAACAACCTGTTCATCCATGCTAATGTACTAGAGCTTCAAGGCTCCTCTCTGTACCATGTCGTGGATGAAATGATAGCAGATCTCTATGTGCTTCAACCTGTCATGAAATACAGGATTCTCTCTCATCTTTATGCAGCTCTGGTTGTCACATAGAATCAAGGTTTCTCTCATATCCAAGTCAAGTAGGCCAGTCAACAACTTTTGAAGCCATATAAATTCGCAGCTAGTAGAACATGCAGAAATGTACTCTGCTTTTGTTGTGCTAAGTTAAATACTTGATTGCTTCTTATTCTTCCATGAGATCATGGTTGATCCCAAACTGAAACAGAATCCATAAGTGCTTTTTCTATCAACAATGCTTCCTGCCCAATCTGCATCAGTATATCCACTCAATGTGAAGTCATGATCTCCATCATAGCTGAGACCATAATCCATTGTACCTTTAAGGTACCTCATCACATGTTTTGCAGCCACTAGGTGAACACGTMTGGGCTCTACCAGAAACTGACTCAAGGTGTTCAAGCAAAACAAATGTCTAGTCAAGTGTTTTTCAGGTACATCAGTGATCCAATAATCTATCTGTATAGTGTGGCATCTATCAAGTCTGATGAAGTATCGACCAAAAGCTTCAACTTCGCTTCCATGGGTGTCTTCATGGGCTTACATTTTAGCATGTTGAATCTCTTTAAGATTTTGACCGTGTATTTTCCTTGGTTAAGGAAGATTCTTTCTAGACTCTGCCATACCTCAAGGCCTAAGAAGTAATGCATCAGACCAAGGTATTTCATTTCAAATTTTATTGCAAGTCTCTTTTTACATTCAACAATGATCTTTTCATCTCCAGTTAAGAATAAGTCATCCATATATAGTAGTAATATTGCTCGTTCATTATCCATAATTTTGAAGTACAGATTTGAGTCTGCTTTACTCTTGGTAAAGCCTAAGCTCATCAAGAAATTTTCTATATGGTCATACCAAGCTCTAGGAGCTTGCTTCAATCCATATAAGGATTTCTTCAATCTGCAGACACGAGACTTCAAGTCTTCAACCTCAAATCCTTGGGGTTGCTCTATATACACTTCCTCTTCAATAACACCATTCAGGAAAGATGTCTTCACGTCCATTTGGTACAGCTTCCATTTCATCTTAGTTGCAAGAGATATCATGGTTCTGATCGAAGTGTATCTGGCCACAGGAGCGAATGTCTCTTCATAGTCAATGCCTTCCTTCTGGGAAAATCCACGAGCGGAAAATCTTGTTTTATATTTCTCAATACTTCCATCAGCAACATGTTTTATTTTGAAGAGCCATTTTGATGATACCACATCCTTACATTTTGTTCTGGGAACTATTTCCCATACATAATTCTTTATTATGGATTGGTATTCGTATGTCATGGCATATTCCCATTCCTTCTTTTGAATGTCTTTTTCAAAGAATGTACAATCTTCATCTAGTAGATTACATATCAAGGATGTGTAACTGGAGAATGGCTTTGGTCCTTTCACGTGTCTTGTGGTTCCTTCTGGAACACCATACTTCTCTCCATCTTGAATAAGCTCTCTTGCCCAAGAAGGCTTTCTTTTATGGGAGAAGGTCATTTGAGGAGGTTATTAAACTTTTGTTATGTCATGGTCTTCAGGAGTCTCCTCATCAAGGGAAGTTACAACTTCCCTTACAGGTTCTGCAACTCTGGGAACTTCCCTCACGGATTTTGAAATACTGGGATTTACAGGTTCCTCTTCATATAATTCTTGAAGGTGACATATTCTTGATTTATAAAGTGCTGCTTCTTCATCAAAGGTCATGTCCCTACTGATTTTAATATGACAATGACTAGGTATGTAGATTCCTAAGGCCTTGGAGACCTCACAATATTCCACAAATATTCCCTTCTTTCTGGAGGGTTCCAACTTGTTTCTTTTCTCTTTCAGTATACGAATAAACACTGGACAACCAAATTTTTTGAGATGGCTTACCTCTGGCTTCTTTTCGGTGAACATTTCTTCTGGGGTCTTGAACCAAAGTGCGCTATGGGATAATTGGTTCTACACATAAACAATTGCCATTGTTGCTTCTGCCCATAAGCACATAGGAAGATCTTGATCATGAATCATTGTCTTTAAAGATTCCATAATTGTTTCATTCTTCCTTTTATCTACACCGTTTTGTTGGGGATTATAGGGAGTAGTGAGTTCCCTCTTGATCCCAACATCTCTGCAAAATTTTATGAACTCCTTTGAGGTATATTCTCCTCCATTATATGAGTTGAGTATCTTAATCTTTCTTTCAGAAAGATTTTGTATCAAGGCTTTGAATTTCTTGAATTTACTGAATATTTCATCTTTAGATTTTAAGAAATATATCCAGGTCTTACGAGAATAGTCATCAATAAATGATACATAGTATACATACCTGCTAATGGAGGATGATGGCATTTGGCCACACACGTCTGAATGAGTGAGTTCCGATACTCCTTCTACTTTGTTATCCCTCTTTGGAAAAGGGTTCTCGATATTCTTCCCTTGCGCACATCCATTGCATATGCCTTCTTGATCAACCTTGAGTTCTGGTAATCCTGTGATAACTTTGCATATGTATGGTAGTGCCTTGTAGCTGATGTGGGCCAATATTCTATGATAAATTTTGCATGAGTTTTCAATGGTATGGGTCATGGTAGTTTCTGGGTGACCCTTCAGCTTATATAAGCCATTTTCTTCACTTCCAATGACGATTGATTCATTTAAGGTTTCTCCTTTAGCCCACATAAGAACTTCTCCATCTATGAAGGAAACTCTATAGCCTTTCTTGTCTAAAGATGATATGGAGAGTAAGTTCTTCTTTAAGACCGATACATAGAGTACATCCTTCATTGTTATTGAGTTTTCTTAATCTAGCTTGTAGTTTGATTCTCCCACTCCCTTGATGGGATATTGATAATCATCTCCAAGAGTTAATTTCTGAGAAAAAAAAAATTCTGAAATACAAGAGTGTATTTTTCTTACCCGTCATGTGTTTTGATGCACCTCTATCAATGAGCCATGTGTCCTCTCCAGGTGATATAGATCCTGAGAGAGTTGAGATCAAGACATGGTCCTTAATCATCTTCATAGGTGGTTCTTCATCTTCATCTATGTGAGCATGTTTCCTTTTGTGATTCCTCTTGTATTCTTCTCTTCTGACTAGACAAGAATTTTCCTTGTGTCCCATCTTATCAAAATGATAGCATTGTATGGATGAGAGATCTCATTCCTTCCGTTGTCCTTTCTTCTGAAAATTTCTTGGATGAGATTCTTGATTGTTGAATTTGTTTGATGGTTGAGGTTCTCTATGAGTTTCCCTTTTGAAGTAGGTTTTTTTCCTTCCTCATTTTGTATGAGTAACTAGGGCTTGATCATCATCCCTTGCTAGTAGTGCTTCACAGTTGGCTACCCTTGTCTCTTCTTAGATGCATTCTTCCCATAGGCTCTCAAATTATAGTTTCTCCTTTCTGGCACATACCGAATGGATGAAAGCATCCCAAGGTATTATGAGACCATTTAGGGCCGTTATTATGAATTTGTCTTCCTCTATGGTGTCTCCAATCGGTTTTAATTGTGCTTTAATTTCTAAGATTCAGGAGAAATATTCTTGAATCATTTCTCCTTTCTGCATCTTGGTATTCTTCAATTGAGATCTTAGATTCATCTTTCGGTTGATGCTATTTCCTTCATATAGTTTTCTTAGAGAGTCAAACATTTCCTTCAGATTTTTCTTAGATGATACACACCAGATCCGGTGGTCTTTGATTGAATCTGCAATGATTCTTTGAGCCCCGATTGAGTCCTTCTGATGCTTTTCTTTCTCTACGGCATCTTCAGGTTCTTCCACTTCTTCTTTGATAAATTTTGATACGTCATTCTTTGCAAGGATTAGACCGATCCTATACTTCCAGGCACGAAAGTTGTCTATGCCTTCTAGCTTCTCAACAAGCTTTGTGTTTGCAGACATCTTGTACTTGAGGCTATGAAAAATGACCAAAAATGAAAATGCTTAAAATCAAATTTTGACCTTACCAGGAGGTGCGCTTGGATGAGGCGAGTAGCCTGGTATACTTGGATCTAAGAAAATCCATTTTTTACCTCTTCAAATCTGATCTATGGATTTCTGGACTGGTGCTTCTCGTACTTCTCATACTCTGGTACTTATGGTACTTCTAGTACTAGTTTTCTGGTACTTCTGGTACTTTTGTGAAACTAGGGTTTCACTTTCCTGGAGATCCAGCCACTAAAAAGGTTGTCTCTAAGTGCCAAAATGATCCTTGGGGGAGGGTGCAACTTTCTAGGTTGTTTTAGGGTTGAAAAGATTCACTTTTGCAAAATCCTAATTTGTAGGTACTACAATAGTGACGTTTTTCTCTTGCGAAATATTTTTCCTTCAAGTTGGATTTCATACCATGTTAATGTTTATGCGATTATTATATTTATTTTCATTTCAATAGATAAGAGCAACATAAGAACAAGATCACTGATAAATACACATTCACAAGAGATAGAACATTTATCCTAGGAAACCCTCTAGGGGAAGAAAACCCAACAAAAACTTCCTTATCATAAATTGCTAATACAATGTTCAAGAGATAACTTAAACCAGTATAGATAGTCCTCTCCAAAAGATGCACCACTCTGCTCCTTCTCTCTCAGTGGTAAGTTGCATCTTTCCTCTTAAGAATGAGCAAGTGTGTTGTGTGATCAAGTGATGCGCTAGCCTCTCTATATATACAAGACTGGCATGTGTGAAGGGCTTTCACTGGTAGGGTCGACCTCTCACTTTGGGTGGGTAAACGCACCTTTAATTTAATTCTGGGTCTCAATAATAACTGTAGGGGCCGACTTCTTATTCTACCTATTACAATTGTCTATTGACCAATCTGAAAAAGGGGATTTGGTTCTAATACAATTACCGACATGATTAATCCTCAATGGGGATTAATCCTATGAATAAAATAACAATAATAATAAGAATACTCTTTGCAGTTACATTATTTCAACATAGATTAATGTCAATTATACGATGACATTATTTAAAAATTAAACATGCACCATGATAACATTAAAATATTATATAGTATTAAAGAAAAATATTAGAGTGCTACATACCACAAAAATGTGTTTGCAAGATACCAGATATATAAAATATGCAGAAAAAAAATGAAATGCTAGAAATGATAGAATAACAGTTAAATATCCAGCATAATCTTCACAATACACAGAAATGATATACGAAATAGCAACAGAAACAACACTTTGATTCATATAGCAATGTTCACAGGCCTCTTCGAGGGGGCAACCTCCAGTCGATCAATGCTCTGTTACAATAATCTCCAAGCTAGGGTTCTCATACCCTCGACCCTTATTTATACTAAATGTGTCTATTAAGAGAAGCATCTAGAGGAAGATCCTTCTAGAAGCGGAAGCTTCTATTAGGTCTTCTTACATCCACCTTATTCTATTTTATTGAAAGGTCTTATTAATATTGACCTTTATTACATCCGAATACATTGATCTACCTATGTGCGGGTTAGGACCTTAACATGTCCGCCCCCTTCAAAACAGCCTTGTCCTCAAGGCTTGAGATGTGGAAACTGCTGCAGAATGGTAGTTGGTTCCCAAGTGGCATCTGCTGGAGTCATATCTTTACACTGTACTAGCACTTCTTTGATGGTTCTCTGACGCAGGCGACGCTCCCGCTGGTTCAAAACTGCTTCTGGTTGTATCCAAATGGATCCTTCTTCAGCTAATTCTAGAAGGTTGGTTTGAATTTGGCACTTGGTTCCAACCACCTTCTTCAAGCATGAAACATGAAAAACAAAATGTAGCTTCGACTGACTGAGAAGAGCTAACTGATATGCGACTTGTCCCACATGCTTGAGAACTGTGTAAGGGCCATAAAATTTGGGTTCTATATTCTAACACTGCTCGGCCTTGAGGGAAGTTTGCTTATATGGTTGCAGTCTCAGAAATACCTGATCCCCTTTGGAAAATTGGCGTTCAGAGTGACCTTGATATGCTTGCTACTTCATTCTATTCTGGGCCATGACCAAGTTCTCTTTAAGGGTATGAAGGATGTCCTCTCAGACTGTAAGTGTTTTTTCAACTGCCTGGACCTTCAAGGTACCCGGTAAGTATGAGAGAATTGATGGTGGGTTCTATCCATACACTGCTTCAAAAGGAGTCATGCGAGTGGCTGTATGGTAGGTAGTGTTGTACCACCATTCGGCGAGGGGTAACCATTGATCCCACTAGTGTTGTTTTTCAGAGGCAAAGCACCTCAGATATGTTTCCAAACACTTTTTGACAACTTACGTTTGACCATCTGTCTGGGGATGATAAGCTGAGCTGAGATGCAATTGGGTACCTTGTAGCTTGAACAGTTCTTGCCAAAAATTGCTTGTGAAAGTTGGGTCTCGATCAGAAACAATAGAGTTGGGCATGCCATGAAGCTTGA
>ML778289.1:615486-655665 GCA_009831015.1 Picea engelmannii
TTGAGAGTCTTTGGGTGCGGCCAGTCTTGCATAGCTTCAATCTTTTTCGGGTCCACCCTGACGCCATCCTTGCCCACCAGATGACCCAAGTATTCTACTTCAGATGCACCAAAAGCACATTTGGACTGTTTCAGGAAAAGATGGTGCTAAGAGAGTAGGATGATAACTTGATCCACATGAGTAAGATGGTCTTTCCATGTCTTGCTATATATGAGGATATAATCAAAGAAAACTAAGACAAAATGACAAAGAAAAGGGCGAAAGACATGGTTAATGAGGCTCTGAAAGGTGGAGGGGGCATTACACAAACCAAAGGGCATGACCAAAAACTCGTAGTGGCCCTCATGAGTGTGAAAGTATGTCTTGGGAATGTCGGACTCTTTCATACACATCTGGTGATAGACCGAGCGAAGATCAAGTTTGGTGAAGAATTGGTCGCCACTCAATTCATCCAGGAGGTCATCAATGACGGGAATGAGAAATTTTTCTTTGATGGTTAGTTTGTTGAGAGCACGAAAGTCAGGATACATTCTCCAAGAACTTTCTTTCTTCAGTACCATGATGACCAGAGAGGAGTAAGGGCTTGTACTAGGACGGATGACTCCGACAGTAAGGAGTTCCTGGACCATTTTTTCAATTTCATTCTTTTGTGCAAAGGGGTGGCAATATGGACGTATATTTGGGGGAAGGCTTCCTGGGATGAGGGGAATGGAGTGATCATGGACACCGTGGGAAGGAGGGAGTCCTTGGGGAGTGGAAAAGATTGTTTGATGTTTAGAAATGAGGACTTGGAGGTCTTGGGGCATGGGTGGGATCTCGGTGGCTTGTATGGCATGGAGTTGGGCTATGACACCCAAATGACCTTTTTTGAGCAATTTTTCCATGCGATGAGAACTTATTATTTAAGGAGAACTTGCAGTGATGCCTTGAAATTTATTTTTGTGGCCTCCTTGGTCAAATTGCATGGTTAAGTTCTGAAAATCCATGAGAATGGGACCCAAGGTTCTTAGCCATTCAACACCCAAAACAATGTCGCAACATCCCATGTCAATAACAAACATATGGGATTTGAGGTTGTAGTCACCTATTTGGAGACACACATTTTCACAGCACCCGCCGCATTTCATAGAACCACCATTGGCAATCATGATTTGGAAATTATTGACAACATGGATGTAGCAATGGGTTTCTTGGGCAATGCGACGATGAATAAAATTGTGGGTGCTTCCACTATCAACCAAGATGATGACCTTTCGATGCTTGATGTAACCAATTAGCTAGAGGGTTTGGGGGGCATAGAAGCCGGTGAGAGCATTGAGGTAGATGATTGGTTCCACTTCGGGAGGGTCGGAAGGAGGGTTTATTTCAGAATTTTCTGGTGACTCGGGCACAGGGGAAGTGCCATCATCGTCTTCTTGAATATCCTCAGAGATGGCCATAAAGAGCTTTTATTCCTTACATTTGTGGCCTGGGAAATATTTGTCATCACAATTATAACAGAGGCCTTTGAGTTATCGTTCAGCCATTTCAGCCCGGGTCAATTTTTGGATTTTTAATGGGGCGGATGGAGTAGTGGGGTTTACTAGTTTAGGGCATGAGATAAAGGAAGGCTTACGGTTTTGAGAGGAAACAATTTGTTGTGCTTCTTTATCTTTTCTGGTAGCCTCCACACAAGTCATAGGTCAAGACATGAGGACATGGGCCCTAATCTCTTCCTTGAGGCCATTGATAAAACACTCTCGAAAGAAAGCATCAGTCATGCCCTCCTTTCGAAAATCCAGACGCTCAAATGCAGCTATGAAGTCTTTGAATGTGCCTGATTGCTTCAATTTTGTCAAACGGCCCAAATGGTTGGTGTCAATGTCAAAGCATTCATAGAGCTCAGCAACAAATTGGGTCCAAGCAATATATCCTTGACAAGAAGTTTTTCTCCATTGCCACCATTGCCAACATTCTTGATCTAGATGGAGAACACCATATCGGAGTTTGGCCAAGTCATCTGTAATGTTGTAGAGAGAGAAATAATGTTCCATATGTGTGACCCAACCAATGGGGTCTGAGCCATCAAATTTGGTTACATCCACCCGCGGAAGGTGTATGTCCCTTGAAAGTGATGGGGTTGAAAGGAATGGGAAGAAGTTTCACCTTCAGTCTTTTTAGGTGCATCATCTAAAGAGTCATCGAGATGGATTTTGAGTTTGGTGCAGAGTGATACAAAGACAAATTCAAGTTCATTTTTGACTTCCGCCATGGCAGACTGCACGACTACATGGACAGATGCATTTATGAAGGCATTGATGGAGGCATCACAGGAGGCAAGAGTAGCACTGAGTTGTTGAACTTCTTGTTGGGTCTTAAGGAAACCAGATTCCAAGGTGTTGATGCGAGAATCTAGTTCTTGGCTATGGGTATGGGCCATGATGATGGGTGAACTGGAAAGGGAGTGGGTGGGGTTAGAAATTTTTGTAGAAAAATGATATGGATGAATGTGACAAGGGGAAAGAGATGAGTCTAATGGAATAGGTCTCAAATAATGGTGAAAAAATGGGAGCGGGCGGGGTCAGAAATTTGTTTGCCGAAAATGATATGGATGAATGTGACAAGGGGAAAGAGATGAGTCTAATGGAATAGGTCTCAAATAATGGTGAAAAAATGGGAGCAGGAAGGGTTATAAATTGTTTTTCCAAAAAATGATATGGATGAATGTGACAAGGGGGAAGAGATGAGTCTAATGGAATAGGTCTCAAATAATGGTGAAAAATTTTCCAGATTTTTTTTTTTTTTTTATTATAGCTGTGGGGTTATACTTTGGTCTGAAGAATGTTGCAGTGATGAAATCCCCAAATTCTGAACCAAATATTTTTTACTTAGCAACACCAACACAGATGCGCGTCAATAGATCTCGCTGGTTTAATTTGTTTATGTGGTTGTTTATGTTCCCCAAGGGTTAGGTATTCAAGGGTTCTACAGACAAGGGTTTTCCCTGTGCTATAGCTCTCTGATATACGTGTGGGGTCCAACAGTAGTACTCGGCCCAATATCTCAGGGTACTAACTAAGGAGGATAGACCGTACCCTTAGCTGTACTACCCGACTACCCAGGTACTAGAGAGTATCTTCCCGAGTGCTGTTCTCGGTGACACTATAGCAGTCTGGCGGCCGATAGGTTTATCTAAAGAGGGCTTCAAGAAATCTAGGCCAATCCGTACACAGGTGCTATCTGATACGCTACCACTCGAAGGGGTACCAACAGGGGTTACAAGGGTGGCCAACAGATGTGCGCTTAAGAACCACTTGTATTTCCTGCGTGTATGAATCCCTCAACCGCGGGTTTATGTGCGTAATGACAGATCTCCGTGGGTTAAAGACGCTGGAATACGTCTCTACCCTGGAAAAAAAATACCCACAATTTATGCCAAGGAAAGTGCTCTGATACCACTTGCAAGATACCAGATATATAAAATATGCAAAACAGAAATGAAATGCTAGAAATGACAGAATAACAGTAAAATATCTAGCATAATCTTCACAATACACAGAAATGATATACGAAATAGAAACATAAACAACACTTTGATTTAGATAGCAATGTTCACAGGCCTCTTCGAGGGGGCAACCTCCAGTCGAGCAGTGCTCTGTTACAATAATCTCCAAGCTAGGGTTTTCATACCCTCGACCCTTATTTATACTAAATGTGTCTATTAAAAGAAGCATCTAGAGGAAGATCCTTCTAGAAGCAGAAGCTTCTATTAAGTCTTCTTACATCCGCCTTATTCTATTTTATTGAGAGGTCTTATTAATATTGACCTTTATTACATCTGAATACATTGATCTACCTATGTGCGGGTTAGGACCTTAACAGTGTTAGTCCAGGGGCATCGTGAATTGTCCATAAAAGTATTCCACGGAATTTAAATTTATTCTCCTCGATTGGCTTACATATGTCAGGCATTGTGATTCTAGCCCATAACTTTAGTAGCTCGTCGATAAGAGGCTCGATATATACATTCATATCTTTAACCTGGTACTTACCTAATTGTTTGAAATTACACATAATTACTATAGGAATGATATCATGTAATATATATAATTAAATAAATAAACAAAATATATTATGCAAAAATTGAAACAAATGAAAATGTTAAATTCAAAAAATTAATGTAAACAAATACCTGGAACAATCAATGTCAACATTATGTGCTCCCTCTTTATTGACATCCAAGGAGGAATTTTATTGTTGATAACAAAAATAGGCCACAATGAATAAATAAACCTAAGCTCTCTGAATGGATTAACACCATCAACTTCCAATGAAAGCCTAACATTATGAGGTTCATCATTAAAATCTGCCCATTTTTCCTCAATTTCCCTAAATACAGAACCATCCGCGGGAATTTGAAGAACACCATCTCCACTTCTGTTATGTGCATGGAAATCCATAAATTGTTCTATGCTTTCACACCTGAACAATCGTTGCAAACATGGAATTATGGGAATATGACGAAGAACCTTTCGAGGTACCCTTTTTGTTACTTGATTGGTTTGATATCTATTGAGAAGACATTGCAAACATTTTGTTTTCGAACCATGTTGTCCATAATATATAATATGGTCATTAGGAAATGCATCTATAGTTTGATAATCCATTCCAATGTCTTTCATAATGGCATGCAAACCTTGATATGTGCGAGGTAAAATATTTGACGATGCTAACAAAAATTCACCTAACAATCTACAACATAACAAATAACTAGTTAATGTAAGAATATTAATTGTAAAAATTGCATTCTTATTTTACACATTAATTAACACTAAAAACAAATAGAAAAAAATCAACATTTATGTATAATATGAGATGAAACATATCACATACCTTAGTATCTATGTCATACAATTGTTCGACAAATTATTCATAACCTTTAAGTTCACTAGCAACAATGTAGAGGAGAGAATATTTTCTCTTGATCCTTGATAAAGTCATTTATTTTCCTTTTCTAATAGAGGTTCATCATAAATACCATCATTTTCCCCATCCTCATCCGGCTTCGAAAAAAAAATCTTGGATCATTTGATTTGTCCCATCATCTTCTTCCATGGGATGATTAACTTGATTTGTCCCAGCATCTTCTTCCATGAGATCCTCATTTGCTTGGTCATGATGATGTTCCTCAACTTGTACAACATCATTTATACTAATACTTGGTGCAATATTCTGCAGAAAGTTAAAGGGCAACTCTAACTTTATAATTAGAAACAATCATGAAAAATTAGTATATACTATAGAAAACATTAAAACAAAATATATACATATATATATATAATTTCATATAAAATTGACAAAATAAAAAAATATAATGAATATATAGCTAATTACCATGGGACGATATTCATTCGATCCACCATCAATGTGCCCATATTTCCTACAATGTTTTGTAGTTGTTGCTAATAAAATTCTTAGAGGACGTTTGAGGAAACATTTTTTACAAGGGAAATGGCATATAACATCACCCTTTTCACCCGCTTTACTTCTTTCCCCACCTCTAACAACATTTTGCGACATTCTTCCACATAAAAATACCCTTTTGGAAGCATCGTTGTTATAGGAAGATTGTCGCAACATCTTTAAATTGTCAAATATTTATAGTCCAATTTTAGGTCACTATCGTCGCAATTGCGATGACCATGACCTAAAAATATTTCTTTTTTTAACCTATTTATTTGTCATTTTCAATGGTCAATTTTAATGTTAGGTCAGTCATCACTCTTGCGACGAACATCAGGTCAGTCGTCACTCTTATAATGAACATTGACCATATTAAATTAGTCAAATTACATGTGTTGAGATAACAACGAATACATGGTGGATTGAACTTTTTCTCTTGCATGTTGCAATGAAAGAGTACTTTCGTCACAAGTGGTCGTCACAAATTTTTCAATGTCATGTAGTAGTGATCCCCCCCTACACTTATTTCTTCTCTTCAACCAGTTGGTCAACTTCAACATTTTTAATACGATTCCTTGATCCTTTCATAAATAATAATTTATGATCAGCTCTCGATGGATTTTATTCTAACCCACACAGTGGATTGCTAATCCTCTCCTCGCTAATTTGTTCAGCTTCTCACTAACTCTCCCTATGTAATCAAACCTTGTGAATATATCACATTAAAATCGAGTGAATTGGCTCTTGTATTTCTATGTATAGTATTCTATTATGCAGATTTGTAATGCAAATTATATTTGTATTTTTCATTATTTTTTAGGTCAGCTTATGAGGTTTTTGGCAGATCTAGGTATTACTTCTAACATTAGAGTCAAGTATGTAATTTATTTAGGGAGGAAAATATGGGGTACCTAGGGATGTATCTAAGGGGATAATGAATGTAATGTGGCTATAATATTTGAATAGCCCCACTTTGTAATTAAAAATAAAATAATATAATAGTAATGGGTAGTTGGCATAGACCCCTAGGAATACTCGTGAGAAAGTGTAAATACACCTCAGTATCATTGTATTAAAACTGTATTGGATTGTATTGTCTTGTGGAAAACATGGCTCGTGGAGAAATTCATTCCAAAAGGAACAATTGATCGCTACATTATTATTTTGTCTATGGTGAATATTTTGGTATCTTTGATTTTCAAGGGTTTAATTTCTTGAAGTTTTATGGTGGATTTTCTCTTATATTTTCCAAGGTTTTGTACAAAGTACGTCACAATATCCTAGAAAAGTAAGCAAATATTTTAGAGGGACCAACTTTGTGCCCAAACTCACTCCAATCCCATCATCCTCCCATTGACTAGAGCCTCTAGAATCCCTAACTACTAAGAACAAGGTCAAGAATATGAACCAAATTGAAATTAAAAAGAGGTTGAACATGGTGGGTTGATTGGTTTTTTACTAATTTAAATAGGATTAGGTTAAAAATGTGAAGACTTCATACCAAATGGGTTTTTTCAAAGACAATCTTTCCCCAAATGCACACTCCAAGATATGTTGAAAATATAGATCTCTAATACATTTTCTCTAATACAAAATCATTAATGAATACATATAGACCTTTTTTTTTGTTTCAAACAATTATCCAAATGTAATCAAAGCTCGACAAAAAGATCTTGATTTCTATAAAAAATATTCGTAGAACCATGTTTTTAGATGACTACATCAATTCCAGGGTTATGATAGATGTGTTATATTGGCTCCAAGGAAGAAGCGTGATGGAATGGAAATTTTTATTGTGATGGGTTTTTTTGCATTGTCTTATGAACTATCCTAATATATTGTATAAAGTGGATTTATAGGCATATGGATTTGTAAAAATTCAAATACGAAATAATGATGGAGGAGGACAATGTTTTTTGATTTTTTAGGAATAGATAATTTTTATGATATTTTGAGAAAATAATCATAATGTTGGTAAACACTAAGGGGTGAATCCCCACGCATATAAGGAATGTGTCATGATTCTATACTTTTCATTATATTTGATCATCCAATACCACTGAATAAGCCTAGTCATTATCTGGTACTGACAAGATCTTGCTAATTGGGTATGACCATCAACAACTTGTATCACCCAAAATAAACCTAATCGACATGTCTTGATGAGTAGAATGTCAAAGTGTTCATTTTACTATAGGTGATGTTACATCATCACCACCCAACCATAGGAAACCTACTATTATCCCCCTCGATGAGCCAAGCAAACTTGAATAACCAAATTACCAACGTGAGACCATGGTATCATCCATCTAAGACAACCCATGATATTCAATGAAGACAATATCCCTCCTTCTTTACACATTCAAATATCTTCACTTATTGGCATTGTTTCCTTTCCATGTATAACACACAAAATATATCACATTTCCAAGATGCACTATCTTCCACCAAATCACACTATGGAGCACCTTGTTGGTTTTCCATCCTACTCAATGACACATCCTTGGTACTCCTATCCTATGTTGTAGTACACCATCCTAACTATATCACGAATTACCATGAGTTAATCACCAAGGGTACAAAAGAATATCGACTCACTATGAAACTTTCCAATTATGTCTAGTGTTCCCTCCATCATGTCATTTCCAATGTCACCTCAAGTTAGGTCCTTACATTCTTCCCCATTTGAAATATTTATTTCATTGTCAAGATAGCTCCATTGGCTCCTTATATGGAAGGCTTGTTGGTGGTGAAGAGACACTTCCACAATTTCAACATTTGAACATGGATTTGATATGATTTGTTATGGGGCTATCATTTTTTTTCCATTTGAGCATCCAAAACCACTCAAGAAGCCTAATAACCACATGACATCAAAATGAACTTCCTAATGGGAATGACCATCAACTTTTTATATCACTTGAAATATTCCTAACCTACATGTCTTAACTAAACTCAAACTAGGAACTTTCAACCATGCAAAATGTCAGAGTCATTGTTACCCAACCATAGGGAACCTACTACTTCCTTCCCCCAAGAAAAAAATGCTTGAACGATCGACTTCCCGACATGAAACCATGCTATTGTCCATTTAAGATGACAATAAATGAGGGTCATGTCCCTCCTTCGTCATGTGTTTAGATATATTTGATGAACTTATCAACCTTGGTGTGTTTCCATAGATAGCACACACAATATATAACATTTCCAAGCCACACCATCTTTCACCAAAGCCTTCTATGCAATGATTCATTTCTAGTTAATCCTAAACAACATCCTTGGTCCTCTTATCTTACACACTATTACACCATCCTAATCATTTCACGAATCATCATGAGTTGGTCACCAAGGATACCAAAGCATATGGACTCACTATGCAACTTGCTAAGTATGCCTGACACACCTTTGTCACGTCATTTCCAATGACACATCAAGTTGGGTCCTTACATATTATGCTCAATATAATGCATAGTTTTGGTGGTAGAGGATAATTCATGGATGGATAAGACACAAAAAATAAACATATGGCTAGACCAACCATTGAGCACATAAGTAGATAGTTTATTTAGGAAGGGAAGTTGAGAGGAGTTGGAAAAGGTGATTTACTTGTCCAATGCCTTGTTGTTGACTCTTGAATTATGATATATTAAATCATGTATTATTTATATGGTGTGGTTTATGTGATAGGATTCAATCCATGTGTGCTAATCTATAATGACACCAAGTTGTAAGAAATGACATGCACTATAAATATTTCTAATGTGGACCCAAGGTAAGGGAAGACTACTAAATGTGTTCAAGTCTTAGTGGGATAATATTATGGTGTGGATGATATATTTCTAGGAATCACCATGAGGATATTGCGATGGTGTATTTATGTATGTAAAATTATATGCAAAAGAAATACATAACAATATGATCTCCACCAAAAATATTGTTTAAGGAAGCAAGATAGAGACCTGAATACCACAAGGGGGGGAAGAGGAAAGGGGGTGCATGAGTGAATCGACCTTGATGCCTATCCTTTGGGAAGTACTACCATTATTTCCCATGCCTGTTTAAAAATTCTCACTTCAATTTTTTACTTGTGTATGTGTCCAAATATGGTTTTCATATCCTTGAGAGTAGAGTAAATTCTATGTAAGGAAATGCCTCTTCTTTCCATTTGTGGAGGATTAATCATGCTTTAGGGATCATTTTTTAATTTGATCTCCAAACATATTTTTCCTATGAAATGGAATATTGATATATTTTATAATGGGAGAAATCATGAATGAAATCCATGGCTATTATTCTTTCAATAACAAGAGAATCACATGGACTTGTGGTTGTTAAGAGCATGTAGAAATTTGTGTATTTTCTATTGAAAATGTGAGAAACAAATGGACATTTGTTAGGGAAAAAGGATGGTTGGAATGTCCAAAAGGATGGAAGAAAAAATAACCATAACTAAAACTTGGTTATTGTTACTCATTCATTTCTTGGAGCCAATTGTTCTCTTCCAAGTTATTCCTAGAAGGAAATAAGTAGTTCAGTGATTTGCTTCATACACCAAAGACTATTGTAAGGGAAGAAGACCTTTGATGGATTGTTCAATAAATAAAGGGAATATTCCTTGTCTTATATAGGGAAATGTAAGGGAGTGTTATTGTTGATTGAACACTACATGAAGGTCAAGAAAGTTATGTAGTGCACAAATTGGCTATATCACAAGAGAATTTTTTTTGGTTAAGTAAGATTAAATCCCTATCTTGGGAGTAGATTTTGATGGGGTGGTATTATGGTTTGTATTGGGGTACATAGAACCCGTAGCTCATTATTATGGTTGGGCAGTGAATCACTCCACAACAACTAGTTTAATGGACTTCATTTAATTGGAATTAAGTGTTAATATTCATCTTTGTGTGGAATTCTTATGTTTTCAATTTGTTTGTTATAATTCATTGAATGCAATTGGTAATGAATTAATTCTATGTATCCATTGTTAACTTCACCACCATTTTAAATGTGGAACTCATCCTCATATATGATTAATGAATAAAATAAGTTTTTCTAATAGAGGCTAATAGCCAAGGAAGGCATCGAGGGACACTACAATTCGACTGAGTATTGGAGGACCAATAAACCTCGTTCTTTATTGAATAAAAAGGAAACAATATTTTAGTTCTCAGAATGTTTTTTTTATAAAGTGAATAATTACCATCCTTAGAAAAGAGACAAGGTGACCTAACCAAGTATATCATAGTAAAGATGTCATGGTTTTCTTCTACATTATTTCCACCATGTTCATGAAGTCGTGTTGGCATGGATTCATGAATTCTCTAATGGATTTATTATTGAGAAAATTAGAGAGTTGGGAACCCATTGAGTGGTTACATCCAATATGTTAATCATGTAATCTCATGGACATCCTATTCCCAACATTGGAGTTACATGTTGGCTTTGACCGCTTTTTCCTTTAAATTAGTGTTTTGAGGTTTTGATTGCTCAACACCACTATCTTGAAGAAATGAGTGGCAATGAATACACAATGATTTCCTTCACATTGGTGGCATATGAATTGATATTTAAAGTCATTACGGTAAAAAAACACCCAACTGCATATCTATTATTTTCCTTAGCCAAATATGACCATGTCGACCACTGTCGTGACCTCGGCCAAGTGAACCTTCATTTCTCAACACTTGAAACATTAAAATGGAGTATCACCAACCTTTATAGGATTTCACTACATATAATCAATAGGAAAAATATCAAAAGTAACCAATACCATGTGCCCGAAACCACCACGCTTGACCTAGCCACTTTGACTCCTTGACCAAGTCAAGTTTATCCTAACATTCCCCCCTTTAAACTTGACTTGGGGTTTTCCATGAGAAAATATGAGCAAACCTTCCTGAAGTTTAGGGTATTTGGGAATCCCACATTAACCCCCCCTGTCATCAAGGTCTACATATAGAATTTACCAGTGAACATTCAACTTTCAAACTCGAGGTATGCATGCCTAACCAGGTCCTACATTTATATTCCCGTTTACATTCAAATAAAATAATTTTTTTTTTCATTCCTGCTATCCTGACACTTATTCCCATCCTCTTTCATTCCCATTTCATCCCAAAAAATATGCCACCATTCTATCACTTTGTTATTGTTTTGATCTCCAACTACTTCTTTCATTTCCTGATAAATACTCATGGCCTCCTTCGACAACCCATTCTATGAATACCTATGCAACATCTAGTTTATAAATTATATAAAACATTTTTTGTACATATTCCAAACCATCAAAATTTGAATACACATCCATAAGACAACTCTCACTCTCGATAGTCTTCCTCATTCACTCATCCTAATGGAAATGGTTCTCTTCATGGTTACCTATGTCAAACCACCCTCCTTCAAGCCAAACCATGAATCAAACTTCATGATATTATCTTGCAAAAACTAACCTAGATATGATACAAGTTATAAGGAAATAAAAATGCAAGAGAAAATTAATATTTGAAATCATAGCAATGACAACACATAAATCACATTAGATTTATCCTAGAAACGCTTATGAAAAAACCACCCAACAATAATTCTATTATTTCCCTTTGTTGAATCTAGCAGAGCCACCTAGCGTCCTATCCCTGTCCAAGTGTGCCTTTATCACTCAACTCTTTACACATTACAATTGAGTATTAATATCCTTTAATAGGATTTCATTACAGGTAATCCATGGGAACAAGACCATGGCTCACCATCACCACATGCCTGAAACCACCACTCTTGACCTAACAACTTTTACTCTTTCACCAATTCAAGTTTATCATAATACTAAAACAACTTATCCCTATTCTTGAATTTTCGACACATCATGGAATATGTTATGTACCATATGTACTATATATAACAGAAAACAAAAATATAGTAGAAATTACGAGTGGAACAACAAAATTTAGATAACCATACACCAAAAGTGATATCTTTATTAATAGAAAACAATGTTCACTTGCCTCTTCAAGGGGGGAAATCCCTAGTAGAGCATATCTCTATTACAATAATTCTCAAGACAAGGATTTCTCATGCCATATACTCTTATTTATACTAATTATATGTTATAAAGAACAATATAGAGGGATATATTTCTAGAAGTGAAAGTTTCTATTAAGTATTCTTACATTATAATTTTTTGCATTATTAAATAGGCCTTATTAACTAATGTGATCCTTTATTAAATGAAAAATATATTATTCTACCTACATGAGGGGTTAGGGAAGTTAGGTCCCTAACATCCCCCCCCCCCCCTTTAAGAACAACCTTTCCCTCAATGATTGATATGAGGAAATTGTTGCAGAATGGTGGTTGGCTCCCAGGTGGAATATTCTAGATTTGTATCTTTCCATTGAACTAACACTTACACAATGGTGCATTGACAAAGACATCGCTCGCTCTAGGAAAATACTGCTTATGGTTGTAACCAAATGGAACCTTCTTCATCCAACTAATGGAGACTGGTTTGATTTTGGAACTTAGTTCCAATCACTCTCTTTAAGCATGAGACATGAAAAACATGATGGAGATTAGATTGACTAGGAAGAGATAACTTGTAGGAAAAGGTCCTCAATCACTTGAGAAGTGTCTAAGGACCATAAATTTTGGGAGAAGGTTTCTAAAATTACTTATCTTTCACTGAAGTATTCTTATAAGGTTCCAGACAAAGAAACACCTGGTCTTCTTCAACAAATTGATGTTCTTAACAACCTTGATCTACTTTTAAATTCATACGATTTTGAGCCACAACCAAGTTTTCTTTGAGGGTATAGATAATTTCCTCTTGGATTTTAATATTATTGTCAACCTCCTGAACCTTCGAGACACTAATCATGTATGAGAGAACCAACAATGGATTTTTCTTATGGAATGCTTCAAAAGGATTCATGCGAGTAGTAGTATGGTAAGACGTGTTGTAACGATATTCATATATGGGTAACCATTGAGCTCCCTAATTTTGTTGATCATACATAAAACACCCCAAATATGTTTCCAAACACTTGTTAACAAATTCTGTTTGGCCATTAATCTAGGGATGATAGGCATGGTTGAGATGCAATTGGATTCCCTGAAGTCTAAACATTTCTTGCCAAAAATTGCTGGTGAAAGTTGGATCTCACTTAGAGACAATAGAATCAGGCATGCCATGAATTTTGAATATATTATCCATAAACATTTGAGCCACTGTGGATGCACTGAATGACTCTTAAAGAGCACAAAAATGAGCATATTTGGAAAGACAATGAAATCCATAGAAATATACCACCAAATAGCAGGGGGAATCATAATTAGTTGGAGTGTTCTTGGAGATTTTCTTGTTTCTCCCCAAATGATGCAGATGTCTTGTTTCATACTATCCAAGAAAAAGGAAAGTTTGACCCATTCATAGGTTTTGGTAAACCTTAAATTCCTAGCAATGGGTGAAGCATGAAGCTTAGAAATTACCATGGATTTAAGTTGCAACTGTTTGATTAAATATAGAAAAACTTTGTAGCAAAGCTCTTGATTTTTCCAAGAGTACACTAGAGAATCTTGAGAATGTTGTTGCAATTGTTGGATAATGCAAGAAAATTTGGGGTCTCGCAGCCATTCCTAGAGAGAAACTTGGAGATAATCTGGTACAATGAAGGAGAGAGAAAATACGGAACTTTCTTATTCATACCTCCTAGAAAGAGCCTCAATAACCACATTTTATTTTCCCTTCTTGTAAATTATCTCACAATCATAACTGAATATCTTGGTCACCAATTTTTGTTGCTCTAGGGAAAACAATTTTTGTTTTGGAAAATACTTGAGGCTCTGATGATTGGTTTTAATTTGGAAGTGGTGTCCCAATAGATAAGGATGCCAAAGATCCATGACATGTAGAATATCTAAAATTCCCTTTTCATTGGTTTATTGGACCAAATGTGTCTCCAAAATTTGTTTTCTAGTGAAAGCCAAATGCCTACCATATTGCATGATAACTTCCCCAATTCCTTTCCCTAAAGCATCATATTCCAAGAAAAAAGTCTTGGTGAAGTCAGGAAGGGATAGGAAAAGAGTCATGCACATAGACTATTTAAATCCATGGAAATATTGATCAACTACTAGAGTCCAAATTTACGAATTATTTTTATGGAGAGCAGTGAGCGGTGTCGCAAATTTTCCACAAGTTTTAAAAAACTTGCGATAATATCTCATTAAACCGAAAAAACAACACAATATCTTAAGAGTTTTAGGGTGAGGTCGATCTTTCATAGCTTCAATTTTATTAGGATCCACCCATACACTTTGCTTTCTGATAATATGACCTAGGTACTCCACTTTCGAGGCTCCAAACGGACATTTATGTTTTTTGAGAAAAAGTTTGTGTTGAGAGAGTAGATGAAGAACCTGATCCACATGGGCAATATGGGCTTGCCAAGTTTTACTATAGATGATAATAATCAATGAAAAATATGACAAAATTAAAGAGGAAAGGATGGAAGACATGATTCATGAGACTTTAGAAAGTGGAGGGAGCATTACATAATCCAAAGGGAATGACCAAGAACTCATAGTCACCCTCATGAGTTCTACATGCAATCTTGGGAATGCCTTCCTTTTTCATATGTATCTAGGGGTATCTAGAACTAAGATCAAGTTTAGTAAAGTACTCAATACCACTCAAGTCATCCAATACATTATCAATGCCAAGAATGATACATTTTTCTTTGATGGTGAGTTTGTTGAGGGCACAAAAGTCTGGACACATGCACCAAGTGTTGTCTTTATTGAGTACCATGACCATATGATAAGAATAGGGGTTGGTACTAGGATATATGACACCTACTTCAAGAAATTATTGAAATTTTTTCTCAATTTCATTATTTTAAGAAAAGTGATGATGATAAGGAAGAACATTGGGAGGAATACTTCCTGATACTAGAGGAATGGAATGCTCATTAACACCATGTGAAGGGGGAAGTCCATGGGGAGTGGTAAAAACAACTTGGCGTTGGGAGATTATAGATTGGTGGACATGATGCGCATAAGGTGTCTCGACTTCTTTAATGAAATGGAGCTAGGAATAATTCTTGAATGACCTTTTTGGAGGATATTTTTCATTCTATGGGAACTTATGATCTCAATGGATCCTGGTATGATTCCTTAGAACTTACACTATTTTCCCTCTTACTAGATTTGCATGGTTAATTCCTTAAAATCCATGAGCATGGGGTTGAGAGTGCATAACCTCTCTACACTGAGCACAATGTCACACCCACCCATGTTGATAGAAAACATATTATATTTCAGGTTGTATTGATCAATTTGGAGGTGCACATTTTACAATTTCCCCCACATTTCATGGAACCTCCATTGGCAATCATAATTTGAATATTTTTTACTACATGGATATATCAATTGGTTTCTTGCGCAATGGGAAGATGAATAAAATTATGGGTGTTTCCACTATCAATTAGGATGATGACCTTCTGATGCCTAATGTGACCAATTAACTTGAAGGTTTAGGGAGCAAAGAAGCTAGCGAGGGAATTCAGTAAAATGTTTGGTTTGACTTCTAGTGGATCACAGGGTGGAGTATGATCAAATGGCTCGAGTAGCTCTGTGACATGGGAAACATCTACCACTTTTTGTTGCAAGGAACAAACTCTCTATGTATTTGGGTAAAACCAAAATAGATAGAACGCCACCTAGAAATAAACTCTAATCTCAAGTATTCTATATGAATGTAAATGCTAACAAAAGATAGGCTAGAAGCCTACCTCTTCTGGAAGTCTGTAGGAGACCACTTTCAAGATTGCAATCCAATGCTTGATACCTAAAACTTGTCCTCAACATACAAGATACAAAATAATATGGAAAATATATAAATGTTAGCATATAAAATAGCATAATCCATTAACATGTATAAGAAATTTACCCATGGAAAATCATACAAATATTTTCAACATATGATTGGACAAAAAAATAGTATTTTTATTAATTTCATCAATAGAAGTACATATGTGACAATATTATGTATCAACACTTGTCAGAACCAAGAAACTAAGTCCCTCCATCTCGACCTTCACTACTTTGATCCTTCACAAGGAAACCTCACAAGTTTTAGGATTAATTGGGTCCCTCCTTGATGAGATAGGGAGAGATTTGGGGTTGAACATAAGGGAAGTTCATACTTAAATGGAAAAGGGATGTAAACTCATTATCAGGTGAAATTTCTCCAGAGTGTATTTTCTCTCAACAATATGCTTCCTTCAAGGATTGTATAGGACGCAATTTATAGCCTCCAAATGAAATTGAAGGGCTGAATCATAACATTTCTAGTATATGGAAGGTCAAAGAGCATGGATCCCATAACTTGGCATGGAAACCCCAAAATATTTTAATTTTGAGCACAAAACCCATTGTACATGGGTTGTAATGTAGCAACCTATGTATACACAAGTTGTTTAACTATAGCCCGTATATATGAACACAAATTTGATTTTTTGACTTTGGATGAAAAAAATAGGGAAAATGAGTCTACATATAGGAAGGGAAGGCCATCAAAGCATGATGCATGGAGTGTGGAAAGAATTTCTATAACACTTCGTCAGAAACATCCTTAGAGATGGCCATAAAAGTTTTCCATTCCTTACACGTGTGCCACATAAAATATTTTTCATCACAATTCTAGAAAATGAATTTGAGTTGGTGTTCAACCATTTTTCGATCTTGAGTTGAGTGGTAAGAGGGGCAAGATTTGAGGGTTTAGGAAGAGGAATAAAGGAGGGTTTTCTGGTTTGGGAGGATACAAGTTGTTGTGCTTCCTTAAATTGTTTAGTAACTTTAACACAAGTTTGGGGGTGATCCATTAGGATGTGGGTGTGGATTTAATCCTTTAGGGCATTGATAAATAATTCCATAAAAAAAAATTTGACATGCCCTCCATGTGGAAATCCAAGTGCTTAAAGGAAACTATAAATTATTTCACTTTGCTAGATTGTTTCAACTTAGGCAAATGACCTAAATGGTGGGTGTTGATGTCAAATAATTCATAAGGCTCCACAAAAAATTGTTTCGAAGAAACATACACTTGTCTTACATTTTTTCTCCATTTCCACCATTTCCAGCATTCAGGATGTAGATAGAGAACACCATAATGGAGTTTGACCAACTCATCAGTAATGTCATGCAAATATAAATAGTGTTCCATTTGAGTGACCTAGCCTGTGTGATCCAAGACATCAAATGTTTTCACCTCCATTCTAGGAAGACACAATTTCCACTCAAAGTGGTTGGAATGAAAGGATGTGAAATGTGATGATTTAGTTCCTTCTAGGTTATAAGGTGGTGTATAAGAGAAAGGATCTTGGGATTTCTTAAACAATGTGGTAAATTTGTTCACTACTTCTTAGGATTGTTGACAGCTTTCTTTCAAGTGGTTCACTATTGATGGGAGTGATTCTAGTGGGGAGAGCCAAGAATTTATTCTAGGAATGTTGGCAGGAAGATCATATATGTAACACACCCCGCCACCCAAAGGTTGGGGTGCTCTACCTTCAATCCCACCCTTGGACTTCTTTCTCTTACTGATACCTTTTTAAATTAATAAGGATGCATAAAAGAAAAGATCTAACAACATGCACAACAATAACCAACAAGCATGCATATTCTAAATATTCAATTAAACGATAAATAAATACATAGAGGAATACATTCATATATGGATAAATAATACCATAGCAGAGATAACTTATCTTTATAAAAGAGGACATAAACTGGTTGCATACCAAGGACATTCCACCCAACCGTAGACACTACTACAAATATCAACAACAGTATCACCCCCGAGCTAGGGCTATGAATCCACAAGGACGGTTCCAAAGTGTTACTTGGCTTCTCAAACTAGTCAACACTCAATCTCTCGCAAGCTTCCCCAACACTCACAACAATCCAAGTACCCAACTCTCTTCTACCCAACTTGCACCACCTAGGAGAATGGACCTCCACCCTTCCCTTCCATGGAGTCCCTCAAGAAGTCCTTCTCCTTCCAGGGTTCCAACACAACTGGTCTAGAATATCAATGTTGGAACTCTCAGGACTCGTAGCTATGAAAAAATATGGACATGGGACAATGCATCTCATACATGCAGGACTCAAGTTATGGTTGGATTACACCAGTGATCACTACATCCAATAATTCCATGGATACTCTTCGAAAGTTTTTTTCCCTTTCCCAAGCCAAGACATAGATGAGGATGGATAAATCAGTGATAGGTAAGGATAGGATGAGTGAATGAGTGATCAAGTGGACGAGTGAGAATAAGCGAATGAAGGATCAAATGAGAAAATGAGCGAATGAGCAATCAGCCAACCCCAACAACAAACCAGGGGCATGTTTAAGTATTTCATGGGGAATCAAGAACCTCCTGGAGTCCCCAAAGAAGATCAAGTAATTGATCCAATCCCTTAGCAAAAAGGGTAATTAAAATAAGAAATAAACATTTATCCCCTCAATCCCCCTCTCTTGTGGAATCATAGCCCCCTATAACTCTAGTCCTTGTCTGTCTAACAACCATTAATGCATTTATTATTAATAATGATCAAAGCATTACATTTCTTGGGCATAATTGCCTTTTAATAATTGTTTGGGCAGTCTGGTCTCTCGGCATTGTAACAATACATTATTTAAAATGGGGGTTCAAAAACCGGGGTGTTACATACCCTCCCCCTTATTTTGGAATTGTCCTTAGTGCATATATTAAATAGAGATCAAAATCTCAAAATTTATTCAAAAAATGTGCAGACTTTGTCCGCATGGCATCTTCATGCTCCCAGGTAGCATCTTCGGGACTGTAGAAGGTCCACTGAACTTTTACCAGCTCTATAACTCGATTCTAGAGCATTTTGAACTTTCTATCCAATACCTGCACTAGATGAACCTGAAAGTATCCCTATGTCTCTACCTGGATCATATGCCAATCAATAACATGGTTAGGATCATGTACATATTTATTTAGTAAAGAGACATGAAATACATTATGCACATTCATGGAAGCAGAGAATGCAAGAATGTATGCAATTTGCCCTATTCTGTCCAATATTTCAAATGGACCACAGAATCTGGCTGCCATCTTTGTACAAATACCCAATTTCAAGGAGATTTTCTTGGGCTTCGCTTTAAAAAGTACATGCTCCCCTACTTTAAATTCTCTAGTTGTCTTGTCCTTATCTGCATAAACTTTCTGTCTATCCTGAGTTGCCTTCAAATTCTGCTTGATCTTAAGCATCTGGTCCTCCATATCCTTGAGCAAATCTAGCCCAAGTACCACTCTATCTGTTGGGTTGTCCTAGCTCACTCGAGTATTGCACTTCCTACGATACAAGGCCTCAAATGGGCTCATTCTCAATGAATCTTGATAACCATTATTATATGCAAACTCAACCAAGTGTAAGTAATCTTCCCGCTTAGATGGTTTATCCATCACATACATTCTCAGCATATCTTTAATTACTCGATTCACCCTCTCTGTTTATCCATCTAACTGTGGATGGTATGTTGTGATAAATTTTATATTTGTACCAAATCCTTTAAACAATCCCCTCCAGAAATTGGAGGTAAACCTTGTATCTCTGTTTGAGACAATTGTCCTACATATCCCATGCAACCTAGCAATTTCTCTCATGTAAATTTATGCAACATTAGTCATTGTATGTATTGTTTTTAAAGGAACAAAATGAGAAACCTTTGTTAATTTGTCAACCACCACCATGACTAAATCATGTTTCCTTGTTGTCCTGGGTAATTTAGTTATGAAATCAATGGTTATCACTTCCCATTTATTCTCTAGGATTGGTAATGGTTGTGCAACAAACACATTGGGTGCCTATGCTCAACCTTCACCTTCTGACATTACATACATCGAGCGATGTAATCATCAACATCCTTTTTCATTCCCGTCCAAAAGAATTTGCTTCTTACTGTTGTAATCATTTTTTGGTAACCGTGATGTCTAGCATAAGGAACATCATGCATTTCCTTCAATATCAAATTCCTCAGTTCTCTGGAACTATGAACATAGATTCTATTCTTATGCATGAGTAATCCATTTTTCTTTATGTCATACTCCTTTATTTTTTGTTGTACATTTCCTTATTGTAAGCTTTCCTTTACCTATAGGTAATCTTGATCCATAACAAGATCATCTAAAATTATGCTCTTCAAGTCTGATTGATGCATACTAAAAGAAGTAGCATGCATGAAATGCACTCTTCTACTAAGGGCATCGACAACTTTATTCTCTTTTCCTTTGATATGATTGATATCAAGGTCATATTCACTTAAAAATTCTATCCATCTTGTTTTCCTGACATTCAAGGTTGGTTGTTCAAAAATATACTTAAGGCCAATGTGGTTTGTTGTTAATTCAAATCTTTTTCCCATGAGATAATGCCTCCACACCCTTAAGGTGTGGACAATGGAAACAAGCTTGAGGTCATGTGTGGCATGGTTCCTCTCATGCTCCTTAAGATTTCCAGACTCATAACCAATGACATGTCCATTTTGCATGAGGACTCCCCCAAGTCCTTCCTTACATGCATATGTACATACCACAAAAATTTCATTTGGGTCAACAATATTTAACACAAGTGCACTAGTAAGTAATTCCTTCAACAGATTAAAATTATTTTCACTGTTAGGTGTCCATTCAAATTTGTTTCCCTTATTTTGTAAAGAAGTGATGGGATGAGAAATCTTATAGAACCCTACTATGAACCTTCTGTAGTAACCAACTAATCCCATAAAATATCTTACTTCAGACACATTTTTGGGTGTTGGGCATCCTCTAATCGCTTCAATATTCTATAGATATACTGCTATGCTCTCCTCTGAAATAATGTGTCCCAAGTAATGGATCTTCTTTTGATAAAAATAACACTTTCTCAGCTTGGAATACAACTGATGTTCTCTTAGCACTTTCAATACTAGTCTTAAGTGATGCTCATGCTCCTCTTCACACTTAGAATAGACAAGTATGTCATCTAAGAACACTATGAAAAACTTATCCAAATAGTTTCTAAATATGCCATTCATTAGGCACATAAATACCACTGGTGCATTGGTCAATCCAAATGGTACCACTACAAATTCATAATTCCCATACCTAGTCCTAAAGGATTTCTTATGAATGTTTTCTTCCTTGATCCTTACCTGATCGTATCTTGACCTTAGTTCAATCTTCGAAAATATACCTGCTCCCCTTAGCTGATCAAAGAGGTCATCAATTATTGGTAGAGGATACTTGTTTTTTATAATATACTTGTTCAGTTGTCGAAAGTCAATACACAACCTCAAGCTTCCATCCTTCTTTTTCACAAAAATTATTGGTTCTCCCCAAGGTGAAACACTTGGATGTATGTACCCTTTCTTCAACAATTCCTCCAAATGCATTTGAAATTTTTTATCTCTGGTGTGCTCATTCTGTAAGGTGTTTTTGACACAAGGGAAGAACTTGGCACTATATCAACAAAGAATCCTATCTCCCTTTTTGGTAGCAACCCTGGTATATCTTGGAATACATCCTCAAATTCCTGTAGTATCGAGAAATCTTTAAGTCTTGGCCCCTTCGTATTTTTTGGCTCTTCCACATGAGTTGCATACAATTGAAATCCTTTTCTAAAATATCTCTTCAACTATAAGGATGAAATCTCCCTTATAAATATGGGTCATGGAACTCCTTTTACAGTGTCTATTTTCCATCTTCATCAAGACATGAAAATGTCTTGATATGATAATTTAGGACAACATGATGCTTTTCCAACCAATCCATTCCAATTAGAGTATCATAAGACCCCAATGGTATGATATTTAGATCAACATTTGTATTCACACCATTAAGACTTATGGAACATCGTTTGACCATATCATGGATTCTCCTTTTGGTTCCACTGGCTAGCTGAACCAAACTTGATTTTGCAATCTTACATTTCTCCAAATGTAATCTATCCACTATTTTAGGATTAATGTAACAATGAATTGCTCCTGAATAAATTAAAATAGCAGTAGATTGATTTATGATCTTACATTCCACCTCAATCATATTGGACTGGTACTATGTTTGTCGATCATATAAGGATGCATAGATTCTTCCCATATCTTTAATTGTTGTAGCCTCTTGGATGTTGTGCACAGACTTCACTCTACCCTTTTTGTGTGGGAAATCCTTGTACAAGTGATCTTCTTTGCATCCCCAACATTGGATTGGTGGTCTTCCCCTTTTTCCCAAGGAGTCTTCTTTCTTGGATTCACCCTTAGCATACTGATCTTGACGATTTATATTAGGCTCATTCCTATTCAAGGGAGGTTTGAATCCTTTTCTCCTCTAATTGGACTTCTCCTTCTTCTTATCCTTCCAAGATTTCTGTAGGGATTCTCTTCCCTGGCCTTGCTCATACAGGTATTTATCCTTCCTAATGGCCTCAATCAAGGTCTTGGGCTCATCATACCTAATATTTTATTTATAAAAGTTTGGCATTCCACTCAAAAACCTCTATACCTTTACCTTTTCATCATTTATAAACCCAACATATTTTAACAATCCAATAACTTCTTCTCATATTCTACCATAGTCATGCTTCCTAGCCCGAGTTCAAAGAACTACTACATTTTATTTTCATAGAAATGATCTGAGAGGTACTCCTTCTGGAAGTACTTATTGAACTGCTTCCAAGTGATCATATCCTCATTAATATGTTCAACTTTCTTTAGGTGATCCCGCCACACTACAACTTTCCCGTGTAAATGGTAGGTGGCAATCCTAGCTTCTAGGTTTGATGAATATTTATGCAATTGAAAATACCTTCTAAGTCCAAGAAAACATGATTCAACATCATCTTCACTTTCTTTTTCACCATCAAAGGAGGGTGGCTTAAGCTTCCTCAACTCTCCTTGCAAATTTTCCACTTCCTATATCCTTCTTTGGTGCCTAACATGAGACACCTCTAGATTGCTTATGGAATCTTTCGATGCATAAAACTTTCTTTTTGAGTAAGGAGGTGAGTGGTGTCTATGAATTTTACTAGAACTTCTCAAATAGCCATCTCTTCCACGATCCTCCCTTCTTTCATGAAACCTGTCTTCCTCCTCTTGTTTTGAGTTTGATCCCTTCTTTGTTTACCTCTGCAACTGATTTAAGATATGTATCACTCGATCATTTGTCTGAATTTTCTCTCTCAGCAACCTCTCATTATCTTCTTTGTAGCTTTGCACTTCTATTTTCAGGCTTCTTACAATTTCTATTAATGTTTCTTTCTGTCCTCTTCCCTTGTGTCCATTGGAATCTGTCTGTGAATTAACAACTATGGAATTTTGGCGTTCAACCTCCTTATCATGGCTGGAAGCTCCATCACCTTATTCCATTTATTCAATACTCATTCTGAGATGACGTGTTTAAACCCCTTAATTCTGCAAAATGTGCAAGAGAACATTTTGTTAGAATTAGGCATATGATAAACAAATTTTCCAAACCATGTACATGTCCCTTTTATTCTCAATTCATGAAGAATATATATGTATCAATCTACACCATATAACACTTCCATGTTATCCCTTAGCCGATACAAAATTTAATTTTTCACAGGCACTCCCTCCAAACCACTTCCCCAGGTGACCATGGCTCGAAACCGAAACCAAATCCTTCATGGAGCTTCACAAATTCTGAACCTTCGACCAATACTAGATCAATGATCCTCATCCTCATTCATGATCAGTGATTGAGATCCACTTCGAGACTTTGCACTTCAGGAGTTTGACACTTTTGACCTTTGCTTCTCCCTGGAGTACTCTCTACCCGAAGTTCTAAATCAGGCTCCATGCATCCACCTCAAATCAATGGTTCTAGTCCACTTTGGTACTTCAGCCTTCATAAGTCTCAACTTCCCCCGCTTACTTCCTCCTGGAATGCTTCCACCCGGAGTTCATGATCTATCAACATGTGTCCTCCCGCAGATTGACGATTATGAATCACTTCGGCTCTTTGGGCTTTGGGAGTTTCAAACTCTCTGTATTCACTTTCTCCTAGAGTGTTGATCCTTAGAACAACTATGACAGCTACTACTATGTGTCCTCTAGGATCAATGGTCGATAAGTACTCCGGCCTTTAGGAGCTCTCGACCCAACGTAAACTGTCACATGTTTTTCCTCTGGAGTGCCTAGTCTCCGGACTGCATGATCTGTCACCACGTGGTGAAATACTAGAATCAGATACGTGGCCCAATCAAGCAGGTGAATTATGTCATGTTATAATTGACATTTCAGTCCTTCATAGGTTCAAAAATCACTGACGTGTGTCACACCTCCCATGTGTTCATGTCATCCCAGGTGACATCCACGAGCCACGTCGCTTTGAAATTTCGAGCTTTAGAAGATTTTGCACTTGTAGTATAGGGTCCCCATCACCTCCAAGTGATGTAATCATGCCCCACCACTTCGAATGTTTGGGCTTTGACACTTCGGGCTTTGGGACTTTGGGTTTTGGGAGTTTCCATACTAGCACACTCCAATTCTCCCGAACTGGCCAATCTGCCAATACGTGTCTCCCTTATCAGACGATTCGTACTAACTCTGGACTTTGGGACTTCAGGAGATACTGGTGCAAATATCAATGGTTCTTTCTTATTTGAGATCAACGGTCCTCAAATACTTTGTGACTTCGGGTAGTTCTTTCCCTAGTGCTTTTCTCTACAAAACCCTCTGAATTATTAAGTCTCCAACATGAGAGATCTAACATCGTGTGTCCTTGTTTATGGATGGCCCAGATTAACTCCAGGCTTCGGGCCTTCGGAAGTTCAGGCTTTTTGTATCTGTCTTTCTTCCGAAGTGGTTATTCGCCAGAGTGTAGGATCTCCTCCCACATGCCCACTTCGATCAACGGTATGGATCTACTCCGATTCTTCAGAGTTTTGATCTTTTGAAAGTATTTAATCACTCAGCTTCTTCTTGCTTCCTCATAAAGTACGATATTTCTTGACACATGTTCCTTGCTCAAAGATCCATTACCACGAGTGATTGTAGAGACTCAACTTTCTCACTCTTTAATTTCCTTCCCGATCTCTGCAATGCGAAGATTCTCATCCATAGTAGGATCGATATCCACCATTTATTTGTTGATCTAGAAAAATCAATGATCCTAAGTGATTGCGGGATCACAACTTGCTAAAACTTTAATTTCCTTCTCGATCCCCGCAATGTCTCCTCACCGTCAATTTCTCTCCAATGAGATTTGATGGTTGTGACTTAACCTTTTCTTCGACTTCATTGGAAAACCCTTGTTCACATGCCCTCCTATCCAATGATCCTAGATCTCTCTTTATCCAACAGTGGTGATAGCTCATGAATTCAAAAGGGATGGTTACAATCCTTCAAACCCTTACAAAGGATCTTTGACGTTTTAGCTCCTGCATAGATTTTGCAATGCCATTCCTCCTGAGATTTTCAACTTCACGGTCATGATTTGATCTCAACCATGAGACGTTGACCGATAGACTTGGCCCATACCAGCCAGGTGTTTCAACTAGAGTCTTTGATACCAATCTATAACACACCCCGCCACCCACAGGCCAAGGTGCGCTACCTTCAAGTCCACCCTTGGACTTATTGCTCTTAACGATACCTTTTTAAATTAATAAGGATGAATAAAAGAAAATATCTAACGACATGCACAACAATAACCAAAAATCATGCATATTATAAACATTCAATTAAATGGTAAATAAATACACATCGTAATACATTCATATGCAGATAAATAATACCATAACATAGAGCACTTATATTTATAGAAGAAGACACCAACTGGCTATAGACTAAGGACGTTCCACCCAACCGTAGACACTACTAATCCAAATATCAACAACAATATCACTCTTGAGCCAGGGCTATGAATCCACAAGGACAGTTCCAGAGTGTTACTTGGCTTCCTGAACCAATCAACACTCAAGCTCTCACATGATTCCCCAGCACTCACAACAATCCAAGTACCCAGCTCTCTTCTACCCAACATGCACCACCCAAGAGAATGTACGTCCACCCTTCCCTACCATGTAGTCCCTCGTGTAGTCCTTCTCCTTCCAGGGTTCCAGTGCAACTAGTCTATAATATCAATGCGGGAACTCTAAGGACTCACACTTGTGAAAAAAGATGGACACATGCCAACACATCTCAGACATGCAGGCTTGAAGTCATGGTTGGATTACACCAACGACCACTATAGCCAAAAATACCATGGATACCCTTTGGCAGTTTGTTTCCCCTTCCCAAGCCAAGATGCATATGAGGATGGATCAATGAGTGATAGGTAAGGATGGGATGAATGAACGAGTGAGAAAGTGGATGACTGAGAATAATCGAAAGAAGGAGTGAACAATCAAATGCATGAATGACCAATTAGCCAACCCCCAACAATAGGCTAGGGGTGGGTTTAAGTATTTCGTGGGGAATTAAGAACCTCCTAGCCTCCCCCAAAAAGATCACGTAATTGATCCACTCCCTTAGACAAAAGGGTAATTAAAATAAGAAATAAACATTTATCCCCTCGATCCCCCTCTCTTGTGGAATCATAACCCCCTATAACTCTATTCCTTGTTTATTTAGCTACCATTGATGTATTTATTATTAATAATGATCAAAGAACTACATTTCTTGGGCACACTGGTCTTTTAATAATTGTTTGGGCACTCTGACTTCTCAACATTGTATCAATACATTATATAAAATGGGGGTTCAAAATCTAGGGTGTTACAATATATATATTTCTTGGTTTTCTCATTAATTTTGTCCAAGATAGTGATGTGGTTATCCAATTCTTGGTTGGGATGCAGGCCATTGGGGAGGGAAAGGGGCAGGTAGGCCTACATACAAAAGTGGTTATTTATAAATGATACCATGATGACCAATGAAAAGAGAGGAATTCAATGGGATAAGTTCGAAATAAGGGTGTAGGGAAGGGTGGCTAGGTCCAGAAAAAACAGAAAAAAAACATTGATAAGTGATAGGTACGATGATGATCAAGGGGAAGAGGGGAATCCAATGAGATAGAGCCCAAATAAGGTTTCTAGGAAGGGGGTCAGGTCCATGTAAAAAGAATGTTAAAAATGATAGGTACCATGACAATTAGGGAGAAGAGAGGAATCCCATGGGATAGGTCGTGAATAATGGTGCTAATGGGACCACTCTACCTTTTTTTCTTTACTCCTATAGAGTTATACTCCATATCGAAGAATATTGTAGTGACGAATATCCCAATGTGTTAACATGAAATATTTTGTAGTAATTTCACAACCAGAATGTGGGAGGCAAGGTTGCATGACAATAGGTCTTGTCTATTCCTTTTATATTCTATTTATTTCCCAAGGGTAGGGTTTATAAGGTTTCTATAGACTAGGGTTTTCCTATTATATATCTATGATATACATGCAGGGTCAAACAATAGTACTCAGCCCAATATCTCAGGGAACCAACTAAGGAGGCACGACTATACCCTTAGCCATACTACCCGATTACCTAGGTATTAGAGAATATATTCCTGAGTGTTTTTCTTGGTGTCACTATAGTAGTCACGTAGTCGATCATCTAATCTAGAGTTCATTCTAGGAGACCTAGGGGACTTCCAATGTATCTAACAATACATGGGAGTGATGGTTGTGTATATATTTTGTCTGATGTGGTACTACTTGAAGGGTACCAAGAAGAGTTACAAAGGTTTCCAACATGTGAAATGTTTGTTTCAAGTAATCCTGTGAAATTTTCTGTATTTCGTGCATGTAATATTCTCCACCACAATTTTAAGTGCTAAATAATAAATCTTTATTCTTTGAATACGTCGATACTACACATCTATACCAAGAAAAAAACAATTCCATAGTTTCAAAGAGGAAAATTCCTTGATACCACTTGTTAGGTACCAAATGTGTTATAAATAACAAAAATCACAAATATAGAAAAAAATACCATTGGAACAAAAAAATGTAGAGAACCACACACTAAAAATGATACCTTTATTGATAGAAAGAAATGTTCACTTGCCTCTTTGATGGGGAAACCTCTAGCAAAGAAATGCTCTATTACAATAATTCTCAAGACAAGGATTTATCATCCCTCATACTCCTATTTATATGAATTCAACCCCCACAAGGATTTATCCATGAATTTGATTTCAACCCCCCACAATCTCCCTATGATCCTCTCATTGATAATACACCCTGAATTTATTTGTAAATATCATTATGAACACTTCACCTAACTCTCCTTTCTAATAACTTCTAATATAATATGTGGTTGGGATTAAGATCCCTTCGTCTAGTTGTCATTCCTTATAACTTCTAATCTTCTCTTTATCCTTTCATTGATAATAATTTTTGGCCCTCTCTTGAGCTTTGATTCTTAATTCTTTATTGAGCTCTTCTTTGTCGATGTGATTTTGACCCTTGTAGTGATTTATCAGTTAGTCTTATTGAATTTTTAAGGGAATCATCACTATTTTTTCAATGAAGGAGTGTCACTTGCTACTTAAAAATAAGTGTAAAAAACTATATTAATGCACACAGAAGAGGAGACAAAAATGTTTCACTCACACTTTGATTTTATTTATGAGAAATGGAATACATTTATAGGAACAAAATTAGGATTAACAAACTCCTAAAAACATAGATTTGAAAAAACTAGGAAGACAATTAGGTTTAACAAACTCCTAAAAACATAGATTTGAAAAACCTATAGGAACTAATTAGGAAGTTCAATATCATGTAATCAAGTTTCTACTACATTAGAATATAATATTAAGCTCTCTAATAATGATGATGCAAAGGAATTAAATGATACTTTGTATAGACAGTTCTTGGGAATTCTAAACTATTTTACTACAAAATGACTTGATATTGCATATTCAATCAACATATTTATTCAATTCATGTTTAAACCTCATGACAATCAATAGAAAGCATCCAAGAGAGTCATTTGATATTTAAAAGGATTGTAGGTTGTATTGAATATACTATTCATTTGAATATTGAGTTGACAATTTATTCATATTTTGATTGGGAAGGAGATATATATGACATAAATTCCATCATTGGATATGTATTCAGTATAGGATCTGTGATTTTGTCTTGGAGAAACAAGAAGAAGCCATATGTTTCTGTGTCTTCCACTAAAGTTGGGTATAAAGCATTGTGCAGTTCTTCCTGTGAAGAAATTTGGCTAGGGATTATTATTCAAGACATGGGAGAAAGGTAAGGAGAACCATCAAATATCAAATGCAATAATAAAAGATAAATCAAATTGGCAAACAATCTAGTTTATCATGCGAGATCAAAACACATCAAAATACATCATCATTTTGTAAGAGAAAATATTCAATCTAATGAAATTGTATTGGTGTACTATACTACAAATGAGAACATAGTAGATATATTCACGAATCCTTTGGGAAATGGAAAATATGTAATATGTAGAGACATATTAAGTATTGTAAAGAATTCATTTCTCCATTAAAAAAGAGTGATATAATTAATGTGTGAGATGAATAATAGCATGAACGTTAGAGAAATTGTTCAAGTATTTTAGAGATTGTTAGAGATTATATGTTCTTAGCTTTAACAATATCCAAAATTATTGAACACTTTCTCCAATGACATGATATTATCCATTACACAAGTTAATTCTATCACTACTTCCACCATATAAACAATGGCTCGAGCATGCTTTTTGATGCCACTCTCTATTATTTCCTCCTCTACTAATTAAATTGAGAGAATATATCAAAATAAAATGAAGTGAAAATTTCCATTTCTTATATATTCTCTTTACATGTAGTATTTTATTTTTTCGATTTGTAATTTAATTTATATTTTTTATTTATTTCACTTTTTGGGGGGTCGACTAAGAGTTCCTTTACAGGTCCATGATTTAGTTCCATGGTCCATCCATGTATCACATAAGGTCAATTCCATGCATATACTATTAGAGATAATGCCTAATTAATGCCACTACTAAAGTTCAGGGATTGGATTTAGTTAGCTGGAGGATGTTGAGAGATTCTTTCAACCTCTCCCCCCAAGCATGGAATAAGTTGGATCTCACAACACTTATTTAAGTGTGATGTATCTCTATTCATTGTGTGGAATATACAATATTATTTTTGTGTGTATTTCATGTCTCTCTGCTCTCATGAATTCTATTTTGGTATCAGAGAGAGGTTGCTTGCACATTTATGAGAGATATTGAAATGTTGTGTGAGATGAGACAGTCACTCATTAAGGACTATTTGAAGAAGATGTCAATAGAAATCAATTGTCATGAATGAGGTCATTGTTGTTCAGCGTGATAATTTCTTGTTGTTGCTCTGTGTGGTAGTTGCACACTGCTAGAGGAGAGGTCCTTGTTGTCAATTACCAAAAAAAGTCGTCAATGCTCACGTTTCTAGTAACCAACAGTAATATTTAAATTTCAGCAGTAATATTTAAATTTCACTTATTGCCGAGAAATGTCCTCCATATTTTTAATCTCGGTTTCCTCCTGATCAAGTGCGCAAGAAAAGCATGACACGATCTGTAAGATGGATTAATAATGAGGATCATAGCATCTTCGTATTCATCAGCTGATGTACATGACATTCTCCTCTTGTTGACGTGTGGATCTTGAGGCTTAGAGGACTAAAATTGCAACAGATCTGAGAAAGAAATAGAATCGAAAGACATTGACATCTAAATCACTGCAAAGAAAAATCTTTTGTAAGGTAGAATGGATTCTATGCCTATAGAGAAGTTTAATGGTTTCAATTTCCATACATGGAAAGTTAAAATTCAAATGCATCTAATGAATAGAGGGTGTGGAGCATAATAAAAGGTACTGAAAAAGCTCCTAGTGATCCCAAACTTCTGGCTGAATGGGAAAAGAAGAAAGAAAAGGATAAAGCTATTATTGGTTTGGCTCTTTTAGAGACACAATTGCATTTGATTGATTTGGAAAAATCATCTAAAGTAATTTGGGAGAAATTAAGTAAATTATTTGGAGAAAAGGCATTGAATGCAAAGTTTTCTTTAAAGCTGCAACTTTTTAGCCTCAATATGCATGATGAGACCCGTCTCTCTACTCATATAAACGAGTTAATGTTTCTCTTTAAGCAATTAATTGAAACAAGTATGAAGGTAGATCCAGAATATGCTAAAGCAATTCTATTGAATAACCTATCTTCTAAATATAACAATGTTGTATTCACATTATGTCAATTACCCTCACAATCATTTGAAGGAATGGTAGCATCATTATTATCTGAAGAGAAAAGGACATATTTTGAAGACTCACATGTAGGTGGTCAACATGAAATTACACTATTTTCAAAAGGTAATATGACAAGAACCAAGGGTTCAACAAAATGTTTCTATTGTCACAATATTGGACATATATCCTGGAATTGTAGAACTCGTGCTAGGGATCTTATGAATGGCAAAGAAACTACAAACATTGCCAACTTGGATGACTTATTAGAATCAGAGAGTGATGAAGAATTGCGAGAGTCATCTCTCAAACTGTTCTAGAAAAAGGAAATGGGTGGTGTGCTAAAAGTTTTTTTTATGTGTTAATGTTTAAAGTTTTTAATGTAAGTGTTTATGAAAAATAGGAACTCTCGTATCTTGATATAAGCTGGCAGCCCCGGTTTCAAGAACAACTGTTCTTATTTGAAGTCACCTTGTATACTTGAATGTTGAGAACATTCTATATCCAAACTTCTCTTCTAGACACTGACGGATAGCCTAAAGAAGAAATCCGACAGATGGAGGCATGTTCATAGAATGCATCAATAATTGACATATTTTCTCATGGAAGCCCCGATGAGCCAAGATTGTCAAAATTGTCAATCGTACAAGTGCATGAATGATGATCTGAAACATTTATACTTTAAATGAGTGGAAAGGAAAGCTCGAAGAAGAGGAAGAGAAAGAGCGCAATCCAAAAGCGTCAGAGTGGGTGTATGCGTTGATGAGGATCATGTGAGACAAAGTGTTGTAATATTTTCTTTTATGTAATTTGTGAAGTTTTTTGTAATGTAGGCATTAACGTGGGGGTGTTAGAGATAATGCCTAACTAATGCCACTACTAAAGTTCAGGGATTGGATTTGGTTAGCTGGAGGATGTTGAGAGATTCTCTCAACCTCTCCATTCAAGATTGGAGTAAGTTGGATCTCACAACACTTATTTAAGTGTGATGTATCTTTGTTCATTGTGTGGAATATACAATATTATTTCTGTGTGTATTTCATGTGTGTCTGCTCTCATAAATTCTATTTTATACTCGTCTCTTCACTTACTCCAATTCGATCCTCTTTTCGACTTGATTCAATATAATCCTTACTTGTGAGGACACTTAGTTACTTGATAAATACAAGGCTAGTTGTGAGCTAAGAATATGAGCCAAGTTAAAAACAAAAGTTATTTGAACTTGGTGTACTAATTGGATTTTAATATTTTCAATGGATTCAAGGCAAAATGTGAAGTTGAACAATATGGGATTTTCCATAATATTTCTTAGACTAAGACATCTTTCTCAACCAATGTGCATATTTCCAAACTATGTTGAAAATGTAGTCTCTAATACGTTTGAGCCCACCCATTTACATTAGATTGTACACTCAATTCTTGGATTATCGTAATCTTCAAAGTTTAATTTAACATGAATGGCATTGAATATTTTCCTTCCTATATTCAACATACAAATTTATTAATGAATTCATATTAAAAAAATTCTTAGTTTCCAATGGCGAATGAACTGCAATTAAGTTTCCACAAATAATTCTTTGCTACTATCACACCTATTCATAGAGCCACATTTTTAGATGAGTACACCAATTCAGTGTTTATTACAAAATCGCCAATTTTGGCTAAAGGAAGAAGTGCAATGGAAAGAAAAATTGTGCATAATAGAATTATAATATTGATATTTAGCACTCATAAAAAAAAAAATTGGATTAGAAATAACGATGAAGGGAAAAAAAATCATTTATTGATAATTTTTTAGTATTGGAATTCTTTTCTTTAAAGAAAATGAAATGGAATGATGCTAAGCGAATAATCCAAAAGTTGATAAAAATTGACTAAGGGTGAATTCCCAATCAAGGGGGGATTGTGCATATACCTGGTGCTCAAGGATAAGTTGCATGTGGCTAAGACACATACATCAAACACATGGCTCGACATATCACCAAGAACATGAGAAGATAGTTTGTTGAGCAATTTCATCTTCGCTAAGTTGGGGAAGTTGATAGGAGTTAGGAAAGGTTACAAATTATACTAAGAGCTGGGTGTCCAATAAAATGGATTTCTTATAAAGAAAAAGGGAAGGAAGATCAATGATGAGACAAAGAATTGCTGAACTCTTTATCTTGACTTTGATTTATCAATCTAGAGACATGTTTTTTTAATGAGGAATTGTGCACTATATGTGCAACTATAGTACTAGTACAATCTAATTTATTAACTTTATGAAGAATGTGTAACCTAAGGATATCTTGAATGTTTTTTTCCCTTTTCATTAAGTAATTTTTCTCACAACCTTGAGTCTCCTTTCTTAGGAGAAGAAGGAAAGGTTATATATTTACTTATTTGGTTGCTATAGGTTCAACATAAATATTGATACTGGATAAGCTCATGTGTAATATGATTAACAACATATTCATCATCATGTCCCTTATGTGTAATATGATTAACAACATATTCATTATCATGTCCCTTAAGTTAGCTATAGGAGTCTATCAAGAATACCTATATACACTATTTAGAACTATTAACGAGGTGATACTAACACTATGGATGCTCAATTTACTCTAACATAAAGAAATATTCTTAATCCTAGCCTTTTATCTCCTATGACTTCACCGTAATGGTAGGTGATCGACACTCCTTATATCCCAACACGAGAGCATAAGGATTAGGAGATGATGAGAGTGGTTTCCACTATTCTATGGGAGACAACATGCATACTACTACTTGATCTACCAAGAATGTACATACTACTACTTGATCTACCAAGAATGTAAGCAAATGATCATTTCAGATTTGATGAGATAGAATAAGATATTGAGCATAAATTAAAGGGGTTGCAACATGATAGTTAGAAAGTGAAATTGCATAATTAAAATGAAAGGACGTGATTAAAATGAGATTATTGTAATAATATAATTAAATTGAATGAAAATGAAATGGCATGAATCAAACAAATTTGATGTAATAACTTGCATTAAATTTTTATAGGAAACTATAAGATACTTGCAAAAATAAAATATAACGTCATGACATTGCTAGAGAAAACTATGAGCTAATACAAAAGTAAAACATAATATAAAAGAGGGTTCCTTGTATAGGCCTAACAGGGCCCTATTAAAGGTCTCTAAAAGGACCCTTATTAAAACCACTAAGTTCTGAAGTGATGAAACACAACTTCCTCATTCAAAAAATACTTTATAACAATAGAACATTCCTTAACAATTTGAATGAACCATCCTCTATGAAAGTACTTATTCCCAAAAGATGATTAGCTAGCACTTATTTATATTAAAAATTACAAATCAACCTTTCAATAAATCCTTTATTAAAGGAAATTTGTCTCTAGGATCCCTAGAATCGGAGATCCTTGTTTTAAGGACCAAATTTCCCTTCTTAATTTGAATTGATTCAATCCAAAAATTGAGTTAGGATCTTGTTGGTTGAGTGACTTGATTAATTCAATGGTAGGCTCCTTTGGAGATTAGAGAGTGGGCATGATCCCTCTTTTATATAATGTGCAAGTTGATGGAGATCACCTTTAGGATTTGACCTATTTGAGTAAATGATTAGAACAACCTCAAGAATGCATGAGATCGTAAAAATCATATTTTAAAACAAGGCATATCACATCACTGAAATATCAATCATTCATAATAGTTAATGCACCTAACCCAATATGTTCATATTCAACAATTATATTTATAAGTATCTCAAGTTTTAGTCCACAAAAGGGCCATATCATATACAATATGGGCTTCAAAGTTCCATCATTTGTTGGTCCATCATCACCCCCGAACTTGGATGTTTTTCACATCTTTGAGCAATAAAAAATTCCTTTTGTCCATCCTATGTTTTTTCTTTGCATTTTATATCATCTCATTCTTTGTTTCCCTTACAAGCCTACTCGATATCATAAGCCACAAGTTGAGTAATCACATATCTACCACGGTACACTTCATTCTACTATATTTATTTCCAATGTTCCTTTTCCTTCTCCTCATCTAGCTCTCATGTAGGTGTGGGGTGTAGTAGGAGAGGATGATTGAATATTATACCAATCAATTCAAGATTTATCTTCATCAAATACTCCTTACACAATTGATCCATAAATAGGGAAACCTATCAGTTTTGAAGAGAGTGAGGCTCTATCCTATGAAACACCCAATTTGGCTTGGTAGGATTGGATTGCACCTTCAGTTGAAATTATGGTTTTATCCTCAAAATGGGAAATTGCCTCTCTCTATTTCTCCTCTAGGATGGGAATTATGTCCATTTTTTATGTGAGAGCTATGCAGTTGTTCACGAGTTTCTCTAGCCTTGTGGAATTATCTCTAACCCATGGATGGTTTATCATTTCTTCTTCCTTGCACTTATGAAATTCATTAGCCCTTATTTCTTCATGTTGGATCCATCAACACAAAGCCATGGACCTGTGCTACATATAGGTTTGGTGACCATTTACAAAGATGGGGAATCACAAATTTGTCCACATAAAATTCACTTAGTTGAATCCTCTCTTTCTCATTCCTATATTATTGACTTGTCTCTAAAAACTCTCTTGGGGTATCCATTATGTAAGGAAGCTACCAAGGCAATCTATTTATCTATAATTTTTTCCACTACTCTTTAAGAGCGTGTATACTTTAGCTAAGGATAGTGTAGCTAAGAATTTCTCTTGATAGCTCTACCATTTTGGCAATGGATGCCTCCAATATCCAAACATTCTCATTCTTGTTGGCCAACTCATCCTTGGTTTTAGCTAACTCAACCTTCAAAGTTTTGTCTTCAGCCTCTAATTTTTTTCTATTATCCATACAATGCATTTTCATAATACAAAACTTTTCTTATAAGTTGGAAAGCTATTAATAAATCTGAAATGGGTTACCATTTCCACCAAAATTCTCTAATTTGGCCTTAGTTGTTTCCATTCTTTTCCACTTAATGGATTCACCCTTGAATTTTTCCAATTCATTCATGATGTTGTGTGCTACTATTTTATGCCTCTTTCAAGATTCTTGTTTATTTTCCTCCTAGAGCTCAATTAGGTTCTTAATAGAGCTAGGTTCTCTTCGGAGTTTAGAAGTGTGGTGGAGAGAGGAATAACATTTTAACTACCTATGATTTTTTGTTAGCCCTCCTTATAGAGTTTTTCTTCCTTCTTTCTATAGAATGACTCTTATTTTCAAGGGATTGTTTTAAGGGGTCCATATTTTATTAGTCTTGTTGTCACTTCTTGGTCCTCTTTTTCCAATTGTACCCTTGTATGTCCCTTCCTTCTCCTCAGGTTTCAAACTCTATAACATCCATTTTAGGGGTGTTCTTTTTGATTGAAAATTGTAGGGATATAGAATTCTCCCTATTCACGATGATAAAGTATTCCCAAGAAATCCTTGTTGGTTTCTCTTGTCAATGACAATGGATAAAAATATTTGATGTTTCAATATTTTAGACTAACCTTTATTTGGATTGGATCATTATATTATTTTTCATTTATCTCGATACTTTGTGGGTAAAAATATATGAGGAAACAAATTGCAGATCCATTTTAGGAGTTAGTCGAAATTTGTAAATTTGAGTCCAAAAAATCATCTAAAATCTTCTCGAATAATTTTTAGGCATGAAACAACAATTACCTACTCCCAAAAATGGATATGTTACTTCAAAAAGTCACTGGTTCTACATTGATGTCTATGTTAGATGGATTTTTTGGATTTGAAACATCTCAAACAAGTCTTTGAACGATGCAGAATGTATGGTATATCTCTCAATCAAAAGAAGTGTTTGTTTGAAGTATCAAAGGGGAAAATGTTAGGCCACATTGTAAGAAAAGAAAGTGTTTATATTTACCTATAAAGGATTAAGGACATGAGTTATTTAAGCTCCCCTACATCTAAAAAAGGATTATAATCTTTACTTGGAAAGAATAATTTTGTGTGACAATTTGTTCCTAATTATGCTACAATTGTGAAGCCAATTAACAAGTTATTGAAGAAGGAACAAAAATTTGAGTAGACTCCAAAAACACAAAAGGATTTTGCAAATATAAAACATGAAATCACTACTTCTCATGTTCTTGTCAATCTAGATTTCGAAAAAGATTTAATATTGTATTCATTTGCTTCAAAAGAGACTATTGCTTACATACTTATACAAAGAAAATCAAAAGGATAAGAGCTTCAAATTTCCTTTATGAGTAAAACATTACATGATTATGAAATAAGATATTCTACCATAGAAAAAAAAAAACTTTGGTAAATACAGTGTCTCATTATAGAACTTACATTTTATCATCTCATGCTATAGCTTATGTGTCGCATCCTTTAGTTAAATTTTTTCTTAACCAATAGTTTAAGGAAGAGACATGGGAAAATTTGCTTGATAAACTTCAAGAATATGATACATAGATCAAATCCCTCAAAGTGTCAAGGGAAAATGATTAGGTAAGTTAATGGACAGTATAGAAGCTGTAAACATTGCTTATTATGGATGATATACCCACACAATAGTTTTCTATCTCGAGATCTGAATGGTAAAAAGATATCCTTTTTTATCTCAAATCTAGACAATTTCCTATTGAAATTGTTAAAAACTGATATCAAACACTTAGTCAATAATATATTTCAACCTCCTATAGTTATTGACAAATCAAGAGAAGGAACCACATGCAATTTACTGGAACTATAAGAAAAAAATATAAGTGACTAAGTAATCTGAAAATATAGAAGTGAAAATAACAAGAACAATAAACAAAATCACCACATTTGACATAAGAAATTTATGGGCAATGCTAAGAGATATTATTCTTAATGATCTCTTAGTAAAATTATGAGTTTACAACAACAAAAAAATCAATATTGAATTCACAACAACTTGTCTCTCTAAATCAAGACAAAACACCCTGATTTTCATGCCCAAACTTGCTGGCTCGATTTTTGTGCAACTATAAGGTCACGTACAAAAGAAATACAACAATACATCCCTTGAAATTTATGTCTATATATAACAATATGGTACAATCCTGAACTATATAAATTCCACCCAACAGAACACCTTGAGGATCATTCCAAACAATAATAGAAATGGTTACCTTGATTTTCATTCCTTAACTGAGTTGTATGATCCACCTTCAATTTTTGTATGGTACAGGGTTGTATTAAATGTTGAATCACTTCGTGGGATGCATTCCTATCCCCTCATTGGGATGTGTGCCTATCTCATCCTTAGGATGCATGCCAATCCCCTCTTGCCTCTACTCTCATTCCTCTAGCTCAAATTCTCTTGGTTTCTTTTGAAATATGAGTGACTCTTCACATTCCTCTCTAAGCTCTCCTCAAAGTGATCCCCCTCCTCTCTCTCAAGCTCTATTTATGCATCTTTAATGTGTAACTACCCGAACCTTTGGTCTTCGAAAGAGATGAATGATCAAGATTAAAGCATGCCCTCTTGAGATGAATGGTCATGACGTAATTGTAAGTTGAGTTCACTTAAATCACTCGAGTGACCCAAAAGTTATAAATCCACTTTTACCCATTAAATAATAAAAGGTTCATGTTGAATTTATAAAATCACTTTATAAAGTCACTTTATAAGGTTCTACATGTTGACTGTCGACAATGAAGAAGTACATCTGAGCTACCAAAATATAACACTCCCTCTTAACAAGGGAGGTACTTTTGAAACCTCCACCTTGATCTGTCTCCAATACAATCATGTTATCTACTACTGTAGTTTCTCCCACTACACTGGAATCCTTTTCTCCCTCTAAACTCAAAGAATCTCTAGCTACCTTCACTTAACTCTTCTCAAGGTCATTTTCCTCCTCCTCCATCAGTGTCATCTAAAACCTCATGAGCCTACTGAGATGAGCCTCCTTCTCTCTCATTAACATTGCTCCAAGATCTAGACTCCCTTTAAAACTCAACCCCAAACTCCGTATGAATCCAATAACAAGCTATCCCAACAACCTGTATAACCTCTCATCACCCTTGTCCTCTAGAGTTGAAACTGAGAGTAGATTTACCTTTAGCTTTGGGATATGCAACACCTCTTCCACTTTTAGAGAACCTCCACTGGAAATACATGGTTCCATCCCCCTTCACTACATCCATGGTATCAACCCCACTATGCAAATGTATGTATGATTCTATCTCTCACACACTAAGTAATATCGACCTCATTCCCTTCATATGGATAGATCAATGAGGTGGCTGAATTAGTGGACTTCTTCCCCTTACTCTTTCCTGCAAGAGAAAGATTTGGTTCCTCTCTGCGACAAAATAAACCATAGCCCAAGATATATCCTTTGTCTTGTTGGCTTCTCTACTGGAAACCTTGTTTTGGAAATCCTGAGGACAAGAATCTTTTACCCTTCCCTTCTTCAAGGAAAACCCCCTTTGAAAATCACTGCAAATCAAGTG
>ML778289.1:779794-794554 GCA_009831015.1 Picea engelmannii
TGTTAGTGTAACTAGAAAGATGATTATATTCATATTGAGAGTACCATAAACAAAAATTAAGAGTGCCAACAACATATCTCATAATCCTTTTTTCCATCTTCCAGTGAGAATCTTTGAGAGATTCCATGAACATGGAAACAAATATGACTGCATAAATAATATTTGGTCTACTAGTTGTAAGATACAACAGGATACCTTATAAGCTTTTATACAAGGTAGAATCCATTGTGGGGCCTTCATCTTGCTTACTCAATTTTGTGCCTAGGTTTATGGGGGCTTCGGTTGGATTGCAGTCCTCCACTTGAAGAAGGATTCCATGAATTTTTTAAGATCTTCATCTTGAATCTTCTTCTTTAAATCTACCTCCTCACGATGTATCCAACTCTCCTTTAGTGGACTACAGAGTGCTCTCCAGGCTCTGTGAAGTGTCTTACCTCCCACGCTCTGATACCATGACAAAACAAGAAACTGTGTAGGAAAACAAGAAAAAGAGTATATAGAACTAGGAACGAGAATATGCAGAATGCACTATTGTATTAGCTGATAGTCTAGAGCTATAAAGGAAAAAGAAGAAAATGAATCAAGAAACAAGGAACGGATCCTAACGGTCACTAGCAATCAGTTGAGATTATAGTTATAAGTAACACTGTGAACCATCTCTAAGTATGTAACTCATATTGGGGCTTGAAGAAATATATGTTGGCTTTGATTTGACAATGTAATAGAGATCCTTTTGGGTAGAGATTCTGTTTGTGCCAGCAGTTTTATCATCTTCCAGAAAAGGTCTTGGAAATATATGGCAGGTGAAGCAAGCTGTTATTTCAACCTCTTCATTTCCAAGAATGGTTCTTGCTCACCTAAAAATTTCAGTCTTCTCCCCCCACAAAAAATATAGTTCTCTATTATACAAGTATATAGGAAGAATAATCACAACGATGGATATCTRCATGCAAACTTTCATCATTACATAACACAAAAACTAGAGCTGTTAGGATCTTTGATAAAGACCATTTGGGATGATACTTAGAGAAGATGTGAAAAGTATTCTCAAGAAATGGTTTTATAGAAAAAATTATTCAACTAGATTGTCCAAGCTGACAGTAAGTAACATCACTAAAGAAGACAAGAATAAAGAGAAGGGATTAACATCACTTTTCTTTACATAAAAGGAAAAACAAATAAATTAACCGAGATCTTGACAAAATGAAATTTCATGCCAATCCATTTTGAGGGTCCCTATTCCATTGAGAGTGGTCATGCTTAACACCATTCCAGATGAACTTGATCACCTTCAAAACATGTGTAACGTTCCATATTTCATTCTGGTTTAAAGGCCGAGTATACTGCAGTTAGGGTTTCAGTTATGTGATGTTATAGATTTCTTGCAAAGGTTTAATGCTCTAAACATCCCTGAGGAAAACAAACATCATCTTCACATACATATCGTGTACCAAAACCTCAAGTTAGTTACACAGAGTTACTCCTGCAGTGAGGATAATGGAATACATTTTCCAAATATAATTTACATCTAAACTTGAATATTGCATACTAAAAATCGTCACTGCTTTAATAAATTTTGGCTTGTTTTTCTGAACTTATAAACCATACTAAAGCAATGGTTTATTGTATGGTTGAATTTGATAAAAATAAGGTAATAAGGTTGAATTTGGCTAGACTTAAACACTGCATTTCAGTATACACCAGCACCACTTTTGAATTATGGATCTGAATTAGATACAGTCATAATATAATCATATTATATTACAACATTCATGCATTGAATAATACCAACTTGTTCCAATAGTTGGCTACAACAATGACATAGCTTGTGACATACAAGGGTTTATACGTTGTAGGTCTAAAGGCTGTAATACATGCTATGATGGGATACATGCCTTGGGGTTTAAAATCTTATATTTCTTATGGAGTTAGATGGTATACATTTATGGTAAATGCTATTTCAGTTTACCACTGAAATTTATAAAATGAGAAGCAGAGAATACAAAGAAAGAGCAGAACATAAATAATGTTTAGTATATTGAGTATATGAGGAAAATAGTACATATGAAGAGGGAAGAGAGATGAGCTAAATAGGCTCAAGAGAATCAAGAACATAAAGAAATGATAGTACAACTTGCCAGGATAGCTATTGAGGTTACATTATATTTAACACTCCATATTAAACTCAAAAGTTACAAACATCATCACTGATAATGCCCAAGTGCTCTCTCTAAAAATCAAAAACGGATTTTCCCAGTGGCCTTGTGAAAATATCTGCGAGCTGATCTCGAGAGCCACATAATTGAGGTGCAATATCACCATTATTGAATAGCTCACAGATGAAGTGAAAGTGAGTGTCAATGTGTTTGTTTTTCTTGTGAAACACATGATTTTTGGATAGAGAAATTGTTGAGGTGTTTCACAGAAGATATGAGTTGGATCCTTTTCTGTATGTGACATATCTTTCAATATTCTTCTCAACCACACAACTTGATAGGAAGTTGAGGTAGCAGCGACATACTCTGCCTCTACAGATGATATTGATACAATTGGTTGCTTCTTTAATGCCCATGAAATCAGGTTCATGCCCAAATGAAAAACATATCCTGAGGTGCTTTTCCTATCCTCTAGGTTTGCTGCAAAATCACTGTCTGTGTAACCAGAGAGATGATTATCATCAAACTGAGTGTACCATAAGCCAAAATTGAGAGTGCCTGCAACATATCTCAGAATCCTTTTTTCCATCTTCTAGTGAGAATCTTTGTGGGATTCCATAAACCTCGAAACAAAGTTGGATGCATACATAATATCAAGCCTAGTTGTGGTAAGATACAACAAAATGCCTACTAAAATTTTGTACAAGGTAGGGTATGTTAGCGCTCTGTAATTTGCCTAAGGGTGCTGAGGCAATCACAAAGGTAACCTCGAACCACTTCGAGTCTTGGATCTAGCCCTCCAAGACTCAGAGAGGGATCTCTCACACAGGTCGACCATCTCCTATTCTACCCAGTCGAACCCTCTTCTAGTCTTTTACAGGTGTATAAATAATAAACAAACCCCCGAGCCTATCAGTCCTCCAAGACTTGCACTTTAACTCTGCACTCTAAGAATAGTAAACAGTTACAAATATATCGACACCTGTGGACTATTTCTAAACAAACAAAACGATTTGGCAACTGATGATTTAACATTCAGAGTTAGTTAATGGTTTGCTGGCGAATGGAAGTTAATAGCATCACAATGAAAAAATGTGGCAGCAGTCGAATGTCTTGAGGTGGTTGGGTAACTGTAACCTCATGCCAGGTGTTCCCGTTGCTCCTCTGTCAAGTCTGTATCCAGTGCCAATGATGCCATTCCTATAATGCCATGAATGGGAGTTCTTTCGATGATGCTCAGCCTTGTTGTTGAACTGTCTACTTGAGAGAATGCCTTGAATACCTCCTTCTGTTTTTCTTTACTGACGACCCTTTTATCTCCCAATCTCATTAAAATCTCCTACAAGAGGAATTTCTATTTTGTTTCCTTCCTTTGAGAGGCCTTTTACAAACAACAAATTTTATTTTGGCCCCTCCACCAGCTTTCTCTCTATCACTAGGGACACCTCTTAGCATGCCACTATCCAATGGAACCCTTATTCTATTAGCTTGTTGCTTGCTACCAGAAAAAAATACATCAGAATCGATTTCCAGTTCCCTCTCAGATACTGAAATGGCATCTGTACCTGGGATGTATGACACCAGCTCCTGGTTCAATTCCCTTGCAAACAAACCCCCCCGTGGTTAAAGTTCCAATTTTGTAAAACGCAATAGTATCACCAACTTACAACAGATGAAACAAGTAACCAAAATACAGATTTCAATGCTCCTCAAAATATGAGGCATCCTTGGAAACTTTGCCATGTTCAGATAACCCCCAAATAGAAACTTTATAGCAAACCTTACATGCCCCGAATAGATCTACTTTCTTGCTGTCTGCTTCAAACAGAAAAAACCCATCATTCAATTTATGCAACATTCATCAAACTTTGAGATTTTCATCTGTAGCTTTGGCTCCAACAACATTCCCTGAACCCATCTTATCTTCATCTTCTAAATTATCTTCAGTGGTTACAGCCATTGCAACAACGTTGGCTACAAATTAACCTAGAGGGGGTGATCAAACTTGCAAGTTGCACCATACTTGCAAGTTCCATTTTTCATATAGAATGGGCAGGTCGCTTCACCCTCTCTCCTTGGAAGGCCTGCAAGAGTCAGCTTCAAAGATGGATCAGGTCTATTCAGTGGATGATGAAATTTGCACGAGGGTCCAAATTTGCATTCATTGGTTTTTATGTAGAATGTACATTCAGGCTCTCCAAGAGATGCAAGTGCATCCAATGCATGCCCACCTTTTAACAGGATACCCTTACTTGCACAGGTACTAATTGCAGTTGCATAAGCTAGAGGAGCCACTGTTAATGCATATGAGGAAACTGCTACCATGAGGCCCAATACCCTGTAAATAGATCCTCGGGCTCCTGGAGTACCTATAAATGGACACTCAAATACAAATGGTCCAACAAGAGATGCTACAGCTGATACCACCCCAATAGCCTGGTTGTAACGTTCTCCAAATTCATCAAGCCATCTCTGTAATTTTGGTTTGTTCAGTTATGCTTCTTCAGTCAAATGCATGATCTTGGACAATGTTGAATCCTTCCATATGATCCTTCTCCAAATCGAAGTGTAATATCACACAAAGTTTGTGTAGTGGACTCAGTGCTCATAGGCTCGCCATAGGAGAAACTACCAGTAAGATTCCCCCCTCTGTTTTTAAACCCCATTGTAGTGGAACCACACTTGATTGCTTCCATGGCGTATTCGACCTGGCTCTCGGATGTTGTAGTGGCCGACTGTGGAGATTACCACGTCCAATTTCTTCACATCTGGTACATCCCTCAGACACCTTATAACCCTCCATGCATGCGTGCTCTTTGCGTTGGACACCTTTAAACCGTTTCAACAGCTGGCGTAGGGTTTTAAACGCTGCGTTTTATATATTTTTTGATTCTCTGTGGACAATATCCCACATTCGCGTGGTGAAGTGAACATTTAGCGTTTAAATAAACCAACAGTTACATGCTATGTCAATGAAGTGAGCCCGAGGCTTGGGCTTTGGGGTTTGGTGTTGGCATTGTGCTGGCTTGTGTGTTTGCTGTTGATTTGTGGTGTTGAATATCAGGGGGTTGGCCCTAGGCCAACAATATTTTTTGCTAAAAATATTGTCAAATTTTTGCATAAACACTGCTAAAAGGCAAAGGCCGAGGGGCCAATTTTTTGCCAAATTCACCAAAAATAGCTAATAAACCCAATTTTACATTTACCCACAAGAATAACAATTTTTTTCCTTTCAAACCAATTCCCAATTTTGCTAAAAATGCACCAAAACTCACTTTGAAGTTCGCGCACAAGCATTCATCTTATGCTTGGTCAGTGTCGGGTGCTTTCTGCCGCCTTCTCCATGCATCATGAGCGAACACATATGCCTAAAAAAACATAAATATTATTCAGAACACTGATCCCCTATTATATAGGGTTCTAACATATGCTCCACCCGGAGAAGATGGCTCCGAAGGAGGTGTCTAGAATCGCTGAACTCTGAATTTCACTGACTAGCTGATCATTAGGCTTCCCCCAAACTGTAAACTAAAAATAAAACCATGAAGAAACGAAAAATAAAAGATGCTCATTCTGTTGAGCTTATTGGCACACTCCTACCTACCCTAATCTAACAGTTATTGCTTCAATCAGGTAATGAAAAAGTGCCAATGAAGCGAACCCAACAGTTGATCCCATGATTGGGCTTCATCATCATGTTTGATGAAAATCAAGGCTGAAATATGTACTGGCAGCTGGTGATAGCTCGGGTCCTTGCAGAAAAAACATATTTGAGCAGTAACACTGAAAAGGAGCTCCATATAATTTGCAACCGGGTCAATAAATATACGATCTATTTGTTGATTCTCCAGGTATTCATTCAACATTCTAACATGGATAAGTTCCCCATTCGTGTCCGCAATATTAGACCATGACTGCAACTATTCAACTTCAGACTTATGCTTGCCAACAAAATATTCATCAATCAGAAAATCGAAAGAGGACACAATATCTTTTGGTTTTGGAGACGTGAGTTGCTCATAAATTATTTTGGATGTTGGAAACTATAAGACTGAATCTGAGTATTCAAAAGCTCAATATCTTTTTCAAGTCTTTCAGCAAATAGCTCAAGAATACAAATTTTAATTTCATGAGGAAATTTTTTCGATTTCCAACAATGAAACGCGGTTGTTAATGAAACTTCTTCAATTGGAAAATCTGCTAACTCATCCCTGAAATCTTTGGTAGCTTCACAATATATAAGATTTTCCACATACCTTGTCATCTTGAAGCATCATCAAGGCTTGGAAATCTGGATTCTTCAACAGTGAAGTCGCTTGTGAATTTTAAAGCTCGGGATCTTGAACAATGGAGTCGCCAGGTGAATGCTATAGGCTTCCAGTGTTTGGCTTTTGTTCACCATCAGAAGTCAAAACTGAACTTGAAGTGCAGCTCTAGAGAAGGGTCCCCAGTGGAGTCGCCAAAAATGTTAGCGCTCTGTAATTTTCCTAAGGCTGCTGAGGCAATCACAGAGGTAACCTCGAACCGCTTCGAGTCTTGGATCTAGCCCTCCAAGACTCAGAGAGGGATCTCTCACACAGGTCAACCATCTCCTATTCTACCCATTTGAACCCTCTTCTAGTCTTTTACATGTGTATAAATAATAAACAAACCCCCCATCCTATCAGTCCTCCAAGACTTGCACTTTAACTATGCACTCTAAGAATAGTAAATAGTTACAAAGATATCGACACCTGTGGACTGTTTCTAAACAAACAAAACGATTTGGCAACTGCTGATTTAACATCTGGAGTTAGTTAATGGTTTGCTGGAGAATGGAAGTTAACAGCATCACAATGAACAAATGTGGCAACAGTCGAATGTCTTGAGGTGGTTAGGTAACTGTAACCTCCTGCCAGGTGTTCCCGTTGCTCCTCTGTCAGGTCTGTATCTAGTGCCAATGATGCCATTCCTATAATGCCATGAATGGTAGTTCTTTCAACGATGCCCAACCTTGTTGTTGAACTGTCTGCTTGAGAGAATTCCTTGAATACCTCCTTCTGTTTTTCTTTATTGACGACCCTTTTATCTCCCAATCTCATTAAAATCTCCTACAGGAGGAATTTCTATTCTGTTTTCTTCCTTTGAGAGGCCTTTTACGAACAACAACTTTGATTTTGGCCCCCACACCAACTTTCTCTCTATCACTAGGGACACCTCTTAGCATGCCACTGTCCAATGGAACCCTTATTCTGTTAGCCTATTGCTTGCTACCAGACAAAAATACATCAGAATTGATTTCCAGTTCCCTCTCGGTTACTAAAATGGCATTTGTACCTGGGCTGTATGACACCAGCTCTTGGTTCAATTCCCTTGCAGACAAACCCCTCCGTGGTTAAAGTTCCAATTTTGTAAAACGCAATAGTATCACCAACTTACAACAGATGAAACAAGTAACCAAAATACAGATTTCAATGCTCCTCAAAATATGAGGTATCCTTGGAAACTTTGTCATGTTCAGATAACCCCCAAATAGCAGCTTTATAGCAAACCTTACATGCCCCGAATAGATCTACTTTCTTGCTGTCTGATTCAAACAGAAATACCCTTCATTCAATTTCTGCAATATTCATCAAACTTTGAGATATTCATCTGTAGCTTTGGCTCCAACAACATTCCCTGAACCCATCTTATCTTCATCTTCTAAATTATCTTCAGTGGTTACAGCCATTGCAACAGCTTTGGCTACAGCTTCACCTAGAGGGGGTGATCAAACTTGCAAGTTGCACCATACTTGCAAGTTCCATTTTTCATATAGAATGGGCAGGTCGCTTCACCCTCTCTCCTTGGAAGGCCTGCAAGAGTCAGCTTCACAGATGGATCAGGTCTATTCAGTGGATGATGAAACTTGCATGAGGGTCCAAATTTTCATTCACCGGTTTTTATGTAGAATGTACATTTAGGCTCTCCAGGAGATGCAAGTGCATCCAATCCATGTCCACCTTTTAACAGGATACCCTTACTTGCACAGGTACTAATTGCAGTTGCATAAGCTAGAGGAGCCACTACTAATGCATATGAGGAAACCGCTACCATGAGGCCCAATACCTTGTAAATAGATCCTTGGGCTCCTGGAGTACCTATAAATGGCCACTCAAATACAAATGGTCCAACAAGAGCTGCTACAACTGATACCACCCCAATAGACTGGCTGTAACGTTCTCCAAATTCATCAAGCCATCTCTATAATTTTGGTTTGTTCAGTTGTGCTTCTTCAGTCAAATGCATGATCTTGGACAATGTTGAATCCTTCCATATGATCCTTCTCCAAATCGAAGTGTAATATCACACAAAGTTTGCGTTGTTGACTTAGTGCTCATAGGCTCGCCATAGGAGAAACTGCCAGTAAGATTCCCCCCTCTGTTTTTAAACCACACTATAGTGGAACCATATTTGATTGCTTCCATGGCGTATTCGACCTAGCTCTCGGATGTTGTAGTGGCCGACTGTGGAGATTACCACGTCCAATTTCTTCACATCTGGTACATCCCTCAGACACCTCATAACCCTCCATGAACGCATGCTCTTTGCGTTGGACACCTTTAAACCGTTTCAACAGCCGGCGTAGGGTTTTAAACGCTGTGTTTTATATATTTTTTGATTCTCTGTGGACAATATCCCACATTCGCGTGGTGAACTGAACATTTAGCGTTTAAATAAACCAACAGTTAGATGCTATGTCAATGAAGTGAGCCCGAGGCTTGGGCTTTGGGGTTTAGTGTTGGCGTTGTGCTGGCTCGTGTGTTTGCCGTTGATTTGTGGTGTTGAATATTTGGGGGGTTGGCCCTAGGCCAACAATATTTTTTGCTAAAAATATTGTCAAATTTTTTCATAAACACTGCTAAAAGGCAAAGGTTGAGGGGCCAATTTTTTGCCAAATTCACCAAAAATAGATAATAAACCCAATTTTACATTTACCCACAAGAATAACAATTTTTTGCCTTTCAAGCCAATTCCCAATTTTGCTAAAAATGCACCAAAACTCACTTTGAAGTTCATGCGCAAGCATTCATCTTATGCTTGGTCAATGTCGGGCGCTTTCCACTGCCTTCGCCATGCGTCATGAGAAAACACATATGCCTAAAAAAACATAAATATTATTCAGAACATTGATCCCCTATTATATAGGGTTCTAATAGGGTACCTATAGGGCCTTCATCTTTCTTGTTCAATTTTCTACCTAGGGGTATAGGGGTTTCTGTTGGATTGCAGTTTTCCATGCAGAATCTTTTGATGATGTTTGCTGCATACTTTTGCTGGCAGACAAAAATGCCTTTGTTTGATTGATCAATCTCAATACCTAAAAAATGTTTCATTATGCCAAGATCTTTCATCTCAAACTTAGATTCCATGGCATGTTTAAAACTAGTTAACTCAAGATTTTCAGTATATATCATGTCATCAACATATAAACATACAATCAGAATTTTACCATGCTGATCCATTTTGGTGTATAAAGTTGGCTCATTTTGGCTGATGCTGAAACCAATTTTGATCAGGTAAGTGTCAATTCTGTTGTACCAAGCTCTTGGAGCTTGTTTTAATCCATACAAGGCTTTCTTCAACCAATACACTTTGGCTGGCTACTCTTGGACTTCAAATCCAGGTGGTTGATCCACATAGACCTCTTCTTCTAAGACACCATTTAGGAAAGATGACTTGACATCCATCTAGTATAATGGTTATTTGTGTTGAGATTCTATGGCTAAGAGAGTCTTTATAGTGTCCAATCTTGCTACTAGAGAAAAAGTTTCACCATAATCAGTACCTGGTTGTTGTGAGAATCCTTTGGCAACAAGTCTTGCCTTGTGTTTTTCAATCTGTCCCTTTTCATTGAGTTTAGTTTTGTAAACCCACTTGACACCAATACTCTTCTTGTGTCTGGGAAGATAAACAAGATCTCTTGTCTTGTTCTTCTCAATGGAGTCAATATCCTGGTTCATGGCTTGAACCCAATGTGGCTCCTTAGATGCTTCTTTAAAGGATGTAGGTCGACATGATATTAATTCAATAAGAGTGTGTTATTCAATTTCATCCAATTGCTGATGGATTTCTTTCAAACTTTGAGTTCTCTGATTTGGAAGTTCAGAGGATGAGTCTCTGCTGGAATTTGAGTTATCCTGAGATTTTTCATATTGTCCTTGTACCTGAAATCTTGAAAGGGCAGGTTGAGGTATTGGCTGTCTTGAATTTTCTACGTTTTCAGGACTGGGCAACAATGGATTTTGACTGTCCATTTGCTGATTTTCATATTCGTTCCAGAGTTGATTTTACAGAAATTTTACATCTCTACTGAGAATCATTTTCTCTGAGATTGGATTGTAAATCCTGTAAGATTTTGATGTTTCATTGTATCCAGTAAAGCTGCATTTCTCATTTCTATCATCAAGTTTCTTCCTTAATTCAGAAGGTATGTGAGCATATTCTATGCAACCAAATGTCCTTAGATGTGAAACATTTATCTTTGTCCCACTCCATGCTTCTTGAGGGACTTTCATATTGATACTGGTGGTTGGAGATCTATTCAAGAGATAAGCTAATAATGCCACTGCTTCAGCCCAAAATGTATTTGGTAGACATTTCTCTTTTAGTAGGCTTCTTGACATGATCATTATTGTCTGATTTTTCCTTTCAACCACTCCATTCTATTGTGGAGTATACTTGGTTGTAGTTTGCATGATGATGCCTTTTGATTTGCAGAAATTTGGAAATTCTTTGGAGTTGTATTCTCCTACTCCATTTGACATGATTCCTTTTACATATTTGCCACTCTGTTTTTCATCTTCAATTTTGAATTCTTTGAATTTTGAAAAAGTTTAAGACTTTTTTCTATGAAAATAGATCCAAATTTTCCTACTAAAGTCATCAATAAATGTTAGAAAATAAAACATACCACCTATGGAATTTGTTTGCATTGGTCCACATAGGTCACTGTGAACAAGTTCGAGATGTTGTTTGGCTTGAGTGGAGGACTGTGGAAAACTAGCTCTCTTATGTTTTCCAGGTATGCAAGACACACATGGGGGATTTTTCTCTTTGAAAATAGGGAGACCTTTGACCATGGAGTTCTTCTATAGAAGACTTAGACTCTGAAAAGGTAGATGTCCAAATATTGTATGCCAAACCATAGTTTCATTGGGAGTGGATGGACTTTGTGCATATGATTGGATCAGATTTCCAGTTCTGAGGGTCAGGGGAAACATCCTATTCTGAGTCATGTGGATTTCAGAAATCAATTTTCTATTGGGGGTTTTATCATATATCCTGCATGATGCTCCCTCAAAAAGTACCTTATAGCCATGTTCAATGAGTTGTCCCACACTTAACAGATTATGCTTCAGATCTAGAACATGATAGACATTGTTTATGTCTTTCTTTACATTTTGTTTAGTAATAATAGGTACAGTTACTTTTTCTTGAAATTTGACTAAGGAATCATTTCCAAGTGTAATATCGGAGGAAATTGAAGAATCAATGCATGAAAGTAAATCTTTGTTACCTGTCATGTGATTTTTGTATCCACTATCCAACAACCAAAGATCTCTATGTTGTTCTTCAGTCTTGTGGCATGAGAGAAACATACCTTCTGAGGTTTCTCCTGTAATATTTGAGACATGTGCTATGACTGAGGGCTGATATGCTTGCTTCTTTCGGCATTCAGATTCATAGTGTCCAAACTTTTTGCAATAATATCATTGTATGCTGGATTTTTCATTTGATCTTCTCCCTCTACCTCTTTGAGGCTTGAAACTTGGATACGGTACAGATGTATGTGACCTTGGAAGTTTTGATTTGGGTTCTATTGTCTATGACCTCCACTTGAGTGAGGGTTACTTGAACTGCTCCCTCTTCCTTGGTGACCTCTTCCTCTTCCTCTACCTCTCCCTCTGCTGAAAGAGAATTGAGTTTTGAAGGCATTGGCGATTGACTCATCTTTGAGATGCAGTCTGGTCTTGTGTGTCAATAGGGAACCAATTAGTTCATCTGTTGAAAAACGTGACAGATCCTTGGATTCAAGGATTGTTGTAATGACCATTTCGAATTTCTTTGGTAAACTTCTGAGGAGTTTCTCAACAATGTGTTTATCATGTATGGCTTCACCAGTCAATGTGATATGGTTTACGATTCTAATGACTCTGGTCATAAACTAATCAATATTTTCAGACTCTGTCATTCTTAAAGTCTCGAAATGGGTCCTCAAGGTCTGCAGTTTAACTGTTTTGACACTATCATTTCCTTGGTAGGTTCATTTAAGGATGTCCCAAGCCCGTTTTGAAGTAACAACGCCTATGATTTTTGAGAAAATCGAGTCATCCACTAAATTTTGTATCTAGAATTTGGCTTTATTCTCTCTGTTCCTCTGTGTTTTCTAAGTAGTTCTCTATTGGTTTGTCATGGCGGAAAGGTCTACTGGATCTGGTTCCACATATACAAGATCCATTGGATCCCAACACTCTTGTTCCTGCAAGAAGGGTCTCATTCGAAGAGACCAAAACTCATAATTATTTCCAAGAAGAATTAGACCTTGAGTTGGTCCTAAATTACTAGACGTGGCCATCTTTAAAGAATTTAACAACAAAAAAAAAATTGTTGGTAAATTTTGTGTTTACTTGTTGCCTACACATAAAACCAGGTGTTCGAAGTTCTTTCAGTGACTTCGGACAGAAAAATGCTGTGTAGACCTCTACTTTGACTTTGATCTAGCTGGATCTGACTATTCGAGCGTGAGATTTGTGTATTCAGAGCTCTGAGCTCTGTTATTTTGCAATTGTTGAAAATGTAATGGCAGAATTGGTCCAAATGCAAACTCAGCCCCACGTGAATAAGTACTAAGTGCGAGCTCCTTCTTCACGTGACCACTACCCAGAACTAATGGCTTAGCTCATAAAGAGCACATCACATTTCGCGACCTCGGGAGTAAAACTGTGTGAGCCACTCCTAACTCTCCAACTCCCGAACTCCAAAAGGGGCTTAACAAGCCCTCAACTCCTCTAATATCCTTCCTCCACACGACCACAGTTCACTTTTCAGGATTTCACAGTTCGTGAAGTTGTGATGCAACTCCAATCTTTCCTCCTTGGAATCCTGAAATCCAAAATTCTGATCTATCCTCTGTTGCGGATCAACGGTCCAGATCGTTTAGGGATTTCATGAATCGTTATTTCACGACACTTGAAATCTCATCACGATGTTCTCCAAACCCTGAATTCCAAAATGTCAAAATTTTAGAGCCTCCCAAATCAACGATTCATACTCCTCTTGATTTGATGGCTAAGATCATGTCAAAATTTCGTGTTTCGTGAGTTCTCAGAACTCTCCCCTATGATTTATCAATTGCCAAAATCACGATGGTGCTTGGATCTGATACCACCTGTCCTTTGATATCAATGGTCGTGATTTCTCCCGAGTCTTCACCTTCATTCTCTCAATGCCAAAACGTCGATGGCTTCCGGATCTTCGACACCTATCACTCCAGATCCAACGGTTGTAGTGATTTTGTGATTTCGAGATTTCACCTATCGGGGTATGGAGTGTAGTCTCCTCTTCTATTCCAACTCCTAATTCCTGAATTCTCGATCCAACAGGTCAGATTGAGTCATGTTTTCATGATTCACGAATTCTTACTGTCGTATTCTCTGACCTTTACTCCCTGTGAGTGAGCGAGATGCCAAGATCTTGCCACATATCCTCCTTGATGGATGGTCTGAATGATTTCGGGATTTCACGACTTCGTAAGTCGTATTTTCTCTTGTGCGCTCTAGAGGACTAAACCTCGTGCACTTTCTCTCGGATTCGACGACTATCGGTCCTCTGCACTAAATCTAATGACTGGAAATCTTTTTCATTTTCTGCACACTCCTCTTCCTTTCTGAACTCGATCGATGGCTCAGATTTGTTCACAGGGCCAATCTTACGATTGTTATGTTTGTCCTTTGTTTCTTTGGCTTGTCCTTTGGCGCTCTTTGTAGAATTCTCTCCGTAAGAAATAATTTCATGAATTCTTTAAAGAACTTACGAAGTTTTTCTCTTCTGCGGCTCTGCTTCCTCAATCTTTTATGAATTTCACGATTCTTTACCTTTTGTAGCTCTGACTCCTCAATCTTTTGAGTGTATTAATCTCTTCTTCCTCACGTTTTCTTTCTGCAATGATCTTTTGAGCACATGGCGGACTACAGATTTCACAGTGTAAGCTCTACGCTTCTTAGGATCGGGTTTCTCTCTAGACTGTGTGAAGAGGATTATGTTTGAAGCTTTGATACCATGATAAAATGAGAAGCAAAGAATACAGAGAAAGAGTGGAACATAAATAGTATTTAGTATATTGAGTATATGAGGAAAAGAGTACATATTAAAAGGGAAGAGAGCTAAGCTAAAAGAACATCAAGAAATGATAGTATAGTTGGCCAGGTGTACATTCATACTGTTGAGGTTATATTATATTTAACAGAAATCATACGATGGAACTATTCACTTACATGCATGCACTGCCATTCTTTGAAGGAAATATGTGTACGTTGCATTAGAAATTGCTTACCTCCCATTAAATTGTTATTGTGGTTCATGG
>ML778290.1:46229-59008 GCA_009831015.1 Picea engelmannii
TCAGAAATTTATATGTAAAAAATTTATGTTTAAAAACATAATTTTTTTTAACCCTTTTGTGTGTTTTGCAACGTTTCCAACAAGCAATAGCTTGCTGGTTTTTGCAGGTTCTTACCAGGTCAAGGGGTTATGTTGCTCATTTTCGGTCACAAAACACACCAAAGACTTCTCCTTTGATTGGGTAACAACACCCAACCATTCCTCTTTCATTCTAGCATTGTAGCAAGCACCCGGGAGTCCCTTGAGGCTTTTATTCTTGTAATAAATTTTTTGTTCTTGTAAAGTTTGTTAGTGCCTACTCCTTGGGTGAGAGATTGGCAAAGCCACCCCCCAAAATCGTAAAGCTAGGGTGTATATCTATTTTTTTGTTTTTTTTCATTCTTTTGCCCCACTTGTCATTAGGGCAAGGTTGTGTGGCTAGAATTTCTTTAGCTTAGTTGTGGATGTCTAATATGTTTGTGCTCATGGTTTAAATTATCTAGTATTAGATCTCACACATAACTAAATGCTAGTTTAAACCCATGGAAGCATAGGATTAAATCTTGTGCTTGGTTATTTCTTTACTTGCAAGCTCGTGTTTCTTAAGCATCTATCTTTCAAGTTTGCAAACACATATGGGCATGTAAATTGTGTAAAAGTAATCACTTTTATTTCAGCATTCTTTTCAAGTTCTCTATATGCTTCACATGCAATAATCTAATAATCTAGAACTTCATTTTTATGTTGTTTTGAAGTTTCGGTTTTGGCCCTTTTTGGCACTTTTTGGCACTTTTTGGGCAAGTAAAAGTCACTTAAACACACCCAAACACTTAAAAACACTTAGTCCATAGGCCTAATAACTTACTAGACTAAATAGGACACCATAATTCACTACCTTTGCCATTTAAAATGGGGTTTGAGGAAGGCAACGGAAGGTGCTAGGCCGGGGACGGTCTCACGGTGCGTGGCGTCCTTTCCGAGACTACTTGGATCTTAGGGTTGACTTGTGAAGCTAGGGTAGGCCTCGTTGCCTCACTTCTTGAGCATCCAACAGTCACTTGGTAACTGGGGGAGGAGAGTTTTGGGTTGACACTTAGCTAGGAGTCACTCAATACTTAATAATCTTTAATCAACTCCTTAATCCACTACAACATTGGGCATCATTATTGGTATATCTTTGATGGATGGCATTTAATTAACACTTGCAAGCACTCCTTCACATTTACATTTACATGCAAGTTTAACTTATGCTTTGTGGATTAATCATCTAAGTGGTCATATTTGTGTTTTGGAACACTTTCTCTTTAAAACATCTTTCATTTAATTGGTGTTCATTTTATATTGTGATCCCTCAAGAAGTTGTGCATCCACTTGGAGGCACTCTCTTGACTGGGTCTTGAGTGAATTATATCTTTAATGCCATTGATAAGCAGTCCAATAGAGTAAGTGCTATTGTGAGCATGCTTGGTTTGTTGTGTTGATGGTGGTTTCATCTTGAGTCTCTTTAATTCCTGCACATACAAGCAATTTGTTAGTTAACCTCTTTGTATCCATTGTATCTTGTGTTTAGTATACTTTGTTGTAACACTTAGATATTCTTTATTGTAATCTTGTATCTAGTTTGTATCTAATTGTAATCTTTGTAATCACTGTAAATCTTGTGTAATCAGCCTCCTTTGAATCTAGTTGACCCCTTTGCCCAATCTTAGGCACTAGTCTTAGTTGTCCTAGGAAAAGGCTTTGCTTGTTATAATTGAATTGTTGCACATTGCATTGCTGCCTTTGCATCATAGGCTAGATTTCCCCCAACCTTTTAAACTAATTAAAACCAACTCCTAGAACGTAACGTTAATCTCATCTAGAAACTAGGGTTTCCCCCCCCCCTTGGCTTCCCTAGGAATAAGCCTAGACAGAAGAGGTCCATGTCAAAGTGACAGCGTGGGCTTTGAACCTAAGCATTGTGCCTCCAAGGACACACTAAGTGACCAGGACTTAGCTCACGTTTGCAAGTGTGTATAAGGACGGCAATAGAGACTACTAAGTACATTTATGTCAATAAAAATTATCAATGAATTTTCCCTTTGGAAAAAGGGGGAATGGCAATATTATTTTTCAACAACACCACAACTAACTAGCAGTCCGAATAACAGTCATTCAACTGAAATTGTAAAAGCATTTTAAAACCCTCTTTCAGTTTTACAAGTAGAATATCACATTTTTTATGTTATTTGAAAATTACATGGTTAATAAGATGTAATTGAATTCTATTGCTCTTTTCAGTTCCACATCTAGGGCAGAGTTTCCCTCTGCAAGGGCTGTTGTGGAAGGATTTGGAGCTGGAGACTTGACAATATCAAGACTATGCAGAATGCAAAGTAGCTAAACATCATCAATGTTGGTGACTTATTTCCTAGTTGTTTCTTGGAAAAGGCACTGCCTGAGTTAGTCAATGATCCCAAAGTAGCATTATCATTATCTATTAAAAGCTATATTGCATCACATTTTCATCAGACAGATATCCAAGTATCTTTATTAGTTTACTGCAGTTTTCCAGGTCCTCTCCTATTTTTTGTTAAGGGGAGCTTAGGGCATCTTTAAAGGCTTGAATGTGAAATGCCCATACAAAATACATTGTAGTTTTGTAAAGAGAATTTACGAGCGTTATTAATCTTAATTTTGTATCACAATTCTATTGCTGATTGATAATGTCCTTGGAAGATGATATGTATCACAGTTTATTTGTGCTGTTTGCAACTTTGCATTGCATCAATTAGTCAGTGAAGGTGAACACATTTTAGATATATGATTCTGGCAGAACTATTTCTATGCTTTCAATCCAGGATATTTAAAATAAATGTTAGTTTCAAATAATAAGACTTATCAATATAATTATGTCATGAAATACACTCAATTAAAGTACAGCTGGAGACTATAAATTACATGTCTCGAGCCACTTTTTTCCTTTGCAGGGAAAGAATATGCAAGTTACTCAGCTACAAAAAATAATTTCCAAGTTTTCAGCTACTAAAACTATTTTACAACTTTTCAGCTACTAAAATTATTTCCATATATTCTTTCCTGTTCTTCCTTTGGGAATGCATGTCTCTGTTGGATACATGTATTAGTTGGGTTTCTCCTGTCTTGTTTTGCCTACCTAGTCTTCGTTCATGGCTTCTTAGATTGAACAACTAGCTCTTTGATTCATCATCAGTGTTCCTTGGAACAACCTTTCACAAGGCTGAGCTAAACTCTGGCTGGCTGTTACGTCAAGTTTATTTTCAGTTACTTAGTAAGCTTATGTCCTGTCGGTTTTGTTTTTTGTATATATTCTGTAAAGGTTCTTAAATGCCTTGATTGCAAGACTTTAGCACTGCAAAATTATTGTTACCCTGGCTATATATTGTGGCATCTAACAACTATTTTGTATCAGCGTGCTATAATTAATGAATATTTCATTCACAGTGAAGAGACTTTTTCCCTGAGATGGATACCCATGTGTTTGCGTATTTTATTTGTGTTTTGTTGTGAAAAAGATCGAGTTAGTGTTGAATCATATTTCTCCAAAAAATTATAAGATATATCAGGGCAAAGGAACAAGGAAAAATCCCAACTCACCTAAGGTATTTGCAAACACTATGGCTCTTATGACTAACTTCTGTTGAAGTTAATGTACTATCATATAATCTTTTAGTATGTAGTCACACTAAGGTTAGCTTGGTCAACTCCCTGTTGGTTAATCCATGAGCTTTCTTGAGATTCATAGTTTCATGGTCATATGTTATAAAGATGACAATATGCCATTTCTTATTTTCGGTCAAATTAAAGTAAGGTTTGGTTTCGCTTCTTTTTTGTGAAAAAAAATTGTAAAAACTAAAACTAAGAAAACTCCACTATGTCCAATGTTTGTTGAAGTCTTTTAAAATATATCCATGGTACCTGTTATCATGCAATTTGTACTTGTCCAAAGCCCAAGACAAGTAGGTGAAATTGGCGTAACAACAGGATATCCCACCATTGTCACCTGAGTGAGAAATCCCCACTTTTAAGGATGGATGAAGGTCCAACCCAAGGGAGGCACCCCCAGTGACCTAAAGGGCTGGGTAAGTTAAGAATATAGTTAAGATATACCCCCTCTCACTGGTCACCTAAGTCAAGAATGTCTATGTCCAAGGAATTGAGGCAAAGAAGAGTATTGGTGTACCTGGCCGGAACAAGAACAATATAGCATATATATGGCAATTTCCAAGTACAAGAATGATAATAAGACCTCAATAGACAATAGACAATCAAAAAATATGCTAGCTGATATGAAATTGCAGCAAGTTATCAGTTTACAACAGCAATCAATGTTTTATAACAGCCAAGAGAAATATAGCTCAAAATTGTGTGTAATCACAATGAAAACTTAGCTTTTATCAAGTAGATTATTTAGCAATTGTCACGAGCAATTTCTGAGTGAGTTCGCTAGATGTTAAGCTAGTGTATGCAGCAAATTAGTATGGCTGTAGCAATGTTTAGCAACAACAGCAAGTCAGTTGATGATTTTAGCTAATCTAGGGTTAGTAGAAGTTAGTAGATGCTTTAGAGAATAGAGTGTAGGATTTGTTTGATCAATTCCTTCAATAAGAACAAGTAGACAAGTGTCTTTGGGCTTATGGAGTCAATTACAACAGCAGCAATAACTTGGAGAAATAAGTGATAGTATCTATCTAAGGATAGAGAGATAAAGTCTTGAGGTGTTGGCACTTCAAGGCCTCAAACTTTGAGTCTCAAAGATGGAAACTTAGCTAGAGTGCAAGCTCTTTTGAGCTCTAGCGAATTCCTCTTCTCCTTGCACACTTGAAATATATATTTGCAATTAGTCCTAGAAAAAAACTTCCAAAGTGCTAGCACTTTAGGGCTTTAGAAGCCTATCTAGACAAGATCTTCTTAGCAATTTAACATGTGGAAAGCACTAGAGACAGGGAGAAGCACCTTATGTCCCTCTCCTAGGGTTTAAGCAAGAAATATCATAATCTTCAACATGAACAAGTAAAATATACCATAACCATTCAAATAATGAGATAAAATTGCAGATTTTACTTCACCAAGAATAATCAAGCACAAACCCTAGTTGAATACTTTTCCACAATAAACAAGCCAAGAGACATCACAAAATAGCTTCTCCAAGAGGTGTGCACTAGTTCAAGAGACCAATAGCCCAAGTGTAGCAAAAATTTCAGTCCAACTCTCTTATGAGAGGAAGAGTTATGTTTAAAAATGAAAATGGGAAGGTGTATTTATATCACCTTTCCCCTAAAATGTCAATAAAAAAATACAACTAAAAAATACAACTAGAGCCGACCTTAACAATTTTCCCTTTAATTACAAAATTTAACCTTTACATAAAATAACCCTAAACTAGGGTGATGTCATGCCCTTTTAGGGTGACGTTAGGCCTCCCAGGTGAAGCGTTGGGTTGGAGAAGTGTGGCACTAGGCCTCTAAAGGTCATCCATCATCTCATCATGTGCCAAGTGCCAGATCACAAGCCATCTTCCATCAAAATTCATCCATCAAGCCCTAGTGACGTCATGGGCTAGCACGGTGGGAAGAGGTGGGAGCTCTCCATTTAGAATTGTCAAAGTATCTCCAAAGGCAACGACCTCCTTCTTGAAGGTGCAACTGTTGATCACAAGTTGCCCCAGATGTGGGGTCTCTACATCCATGCTTAAGCTCCAAAGCCCCATGAAGGTCCGAACAAGTCATCACCTCATGAATACATGTTCGTCGAGCAAGGTCTTGCAAAGACAAAAAGACACACCCTCCAGGGGTCCACAAGTCACAAGAATCATGCCAAGTAAGCCACATCTAATAATAGAACCACCCAAACATGTGCATCAAACCCTCTTCAAACTAAACAATTGCTCAAAGTGTTGATGTTTCAGCATCGAGCAGACATTCTCCTAGATTGGTCATGCTGATTTGACCAAGGGAGGATGATACATTCACTCACGGGGGCATTTGGCTAGTGGTGAATGGCTCAAGATGTTGATGTTTCTCCAGTTAGCAGCATCGGGCAGACATTCTCCCAGATTGGTCATGCTGATTTGACCAAGGGAGAATGACACATTTGTTAAATTTGGCAGCATTGACAGTCATTCTCCAATGAGAGGCCATATGGGCGACCCTGAGGCTAGCCAGGGAGATTTGGAGAATCAACCAGTTTTTTGAGGTATTGACAAAAGCCAAGGGGAATGTACAACCTCTGTGAATCAAACCAAAAGTTAGGACGAGCGAGATGCTATGTAAGTCTAATGCAAAAGTCAGGGGGAACGTACAACCTCTGTGAGCATAGACAGTCTAGTGCAAAAGTCAAGGGGAACATGCAACCTCTATAAGCATAGACAAACTAGTGCAAAAGTCAGGGGTTCGTACAACCTTTGTGAGCCTAGTCAGGTCTTATGAGCCATGAGCAAAAGTTAGGTTGAACGTAAAATTCCTATGAGCTAGAAATAAACAATCTTCCTAATATTGCAAATGATATAAATGTATTGATCTAGTGTGTTGGCACGTGTAATATTATCCACGATAAAGAGAAATTTGGATTGCCATGTAAAGAGTCGAGTTGTAAAAGTCAAAGTTGCATGTCTATGCCAAAGTCAAAGTTGTCAAGTTTGTCGCATGTTGCATGTTGCATGCATGACATGTGCATGTTGAGTTAGTTTGCATGCATTGTCAAGTCAAGGGTGAGTTGTAACTGAAGTCTCAAGTCAAGTTTTTTTTTCAAACTCATGTCCAAGGTCTATTTTTTGAAGTGTAAAGTCGAGTTAGGAAAGCATGCATTCAAGCTCCTAATTCAAGCCTTCCTCCTTCACCTCTCCATGCCTTTATATGAAGAGGTTGACCCTCATTCTAGATACAATTTTTTGGAGTGTGTGGGTGAGCAACAAGTCCTTTTATGCATTGTAAGGTTGTTAAGTGAGGCAGCATAATAGTCACAAAAAGGCAGTGTATATTCCTATTAAGAAATGACAGCATATCAGTCAAGAAAGGACAACATAATAGTCAAGGAAAGAACAACATAACAGTCAAAGAAAGGCAACATATCAGTCAAGAAAAAGGGCAACATATCAGTCAAGAAAGGTTGTGTATATTCCTGTTAGGTGAGGTTGTATATCAGTCCTGTAAAGGATAGCAAAGCAACACCCAAGCAGCACATGGTATCTTCCACAATGTTGGTCAATAACAAGAGATTATATCAACCAAGTCTCTCTACTTCTACAAGGTCTTACAGTCTGGTCTAAGTCATCTTGGCAAGCTCAATTAAGAGCATATCTTTCATGGTGGATATTTGTAAGTGATCATACATTATTAATGCAATAAAGGAAGATCATTTGCTGGGGTTTTTCTCCTTGTACAGGGTTTCCCCAGGGTATATGTGTTGTTGATGTGCATTCTTATGTATCTACATGTTTATTGTTACCCAGTTATGATTCTATATTGTTGAAATGTATTAAGCTGAAATCAAAGTGCTAAAGAATTTAAAGAAATAATCTACATAAGAAATCAAGCTCACAATTTAACAACATTCACTCATGGGGCCATGTTGATTTGGCTAGTGGTGAATGGCCCAAGTGTAGTCTTTATCCTAGTAGTCATGTTGATTTGACGAGTGATAAAGACTCAAGATGCTCTTACATTGCTTGCTCCAGGATGGAGTGATCTATTTTTTATAGGGCAGGTTTGACTTGTTTACAAGTCTAATCTAATGTTGAAGATGTAGGCTCAAGAGACCCCTTGTGATGAGGGGCTTCTCAGTGAATCTACTCGACATTGGAGCCCTATATTAATTAGAAGCCCCAGCAAGCCCTTCATCAACAAGGCTCATAAACAACTTTTCTATCAACAAGGCTCATAAAACAACTTTTCTAGTAAAGAAGAAATGTCAATAAGACAAGTCAAAGCCCATTAAACTATTGAAGAAACCTCGGAAAACAATTAAAGAAGATATTGAAAGCAAAATAAGTCGACCCCACAAGGAAATTAAAGGTGACTCGATTACTATAAATAAGAGGCTTGATCATTTTCATTATCATCATCACGCGGCTCTTCTCATCAAGTGCACATTAGCCAGTTGCAGTTGCCAATTGTCTTTGGTTTGTTATTTTTGGAGGGTTTGCTATCTTTTGCTGGTTCTGTTAAGTTTTAGTGTTGTTATTAGGTTATTTGCAAATTACATGAGCATTCAATGCATTTCCAAAACAACAGCATAAAGAGGATCACTAAAAAAAACACAATCACAAGGTACGCAACATTTTATTCTCAGAAACCCTCATGGGGGTGAAAACCCAACAAAAACTTCCTCAATAATAGATTATCAATACAATGTCAAGACTAAGACCAAAACACCAAAGATAAACCAAGACTAAGCATGCACCTCTCTTCTCCTTCCTCCTACAACTTCCTTCAAGATATGCGCACTAGATGAGTGAGTGTGAGTGTGTAAATGAGATTCCAACCTCACATATAAATACAAGTGTTAAATGGTGCTAGGGTTGTGTCTCTTCACTTGGTTGAGCCAACTTCTCCTAGAAGTGGCTAAAACCACTTATAATTACTAGGGATCGACTTTACAAATACCACTATACAAATACAGTTTGACCAATCCACAAAAGGGGATTTGATCTTATACAAGACCCGACTTGATCAATCCGCAAAAGGGGATTTGATCTATTAAATAATAACTCAAATATAATTAGAATATTCTTCGAAGTTAAAATATTTCAACACTCCCCCTTAACAAGAAGGGTATTCTAATTACATGACTCAATACAATGTCATTAAGAGAAGGAGAGGGAAACATCATCATCAACATCTGGAACATTGATTGGCACATCTATAAATCATCGAAAGTTTTTCTCATCATCAATATCATCATCACTTACAGCATGGAGTTGGAGTAACATCATCATCATCAACAGCATGAAGTTGCAACATCAACATCAATAGCACGAAGCTGGAACAACATCATCAACAGCAAGAAGTTGGAACAACATCATCAACAACATGTGGCATCAGAATGAGGCAAGTGTATCAACAACAAAATTTGTGGTACTCTGACAGATTGTCCTTATCATACCTTCAGGATCTGCCTAGGAATCATAAGATTCCCTAGGATATAAACCCTAACAAGCTACCTCGTGGTACTCTGACAGACCTTCCTTATCGAACCTTTGAGATCTGTCCAGGAATCATAAGATTCTCTAGGATATAAAATCCTAATGGAGCTACCACAACTGGCATATACATGCACAGGTACTCTGACAGATCGTCCTTACCGGACCTTTGGGATCTGCCCAGGGATGATCAATCCCCTAGGAAATAAAATCCTAACAGAGCTACCCGTTGTTGGTCAGGATACTATAGTATCATCATAATCACTCCCCCTTTCGAGGGAGGTCCTTTCGTTCTACACAAAGCTTGTCTTGGAAGTACTCAAACTTCACACAAGACAGAGGCTTGGTCAACACATCTGCAACCTTCTCATTTGTGCCAACATATTGGAGCTTTACAGCTCCCCTTTGCACCATATCACGAATGTAGTGGTACTGGATCTCTGTGTTTCGACTTATCATGGAACATTGGGTTCATCGTCATCTTTATACAACTCTGGTTATCACATAGAATCACGCTTCCATCTTCAGATCGAACAGACCTATCAACAACTTTCGAAGCTAGATGGCTTCACAACTGGCGAAACATGTTGCAATGTACTTCGCTTTTGTTGTGCTGAGAGCAATATTGGATTGATTCCTACTTTGCCATGAAATCATGGCTAACCCCAAACTGAAACAACATCCTAAAGTGCTCTTTCTGTCTGAAGCACTTCTAGCCCAATATGAATCAATATAACCATACAACCTGAAGTCATGATCTTCAGTATAACATATACCATAATCCAACGTACTCTTAAGGTATTTTATCACATGCTTTGCAGCTACAAGGTGAACATGTCTGGGTTCCACCAGATACCGACTCAAGGTGTTCACAGCAAAGCATATATCTAGCCTGGTATTCGTTATATACATCAATGATCCAATAATATCTTTGTATAGAGTAGCATCAACCAACTCTGACGAAGTATCAACCAGGAGCTTCAAATTCTTTTCCATGGGTGTGTTCATGGCTTTACATTCCAACATGTCAAAATCTTCAGTATTTCAACTAGATACTTCCCTTGGTTAAGGAAGATCTTCGATGGGCTCTGCCAAACTTCAATACCTAAGAAATAATGCATCGGGCCTAGGTCTTTCATCTCAAACTCTGCAGCATGCTTCTTCTTGCAATATATGATGAGATTTTCTTCTCCTGTTAAGAATAAATCATCCACATATAGTAGCAATATAATTGGCTCATCATTCATAACCTTGAAGTAAAGGTTAGGATCAGCTTTACTTTTGGTAAAGCCCAAGCTCGTTAGGAAACCAAGCTCTAGGAGCTTGCTTCAGCCCGTACAGATCTTTCTTCAACCGATAAACATGAGTCTTTATATCTTCAACTTCAAACCCTTGTGGTTGTTCTATATACGCTTCTTCTTCAATAACACCATTTAAAAAGGTTGTTTTCACATCCATCTGGTGTAACTTCCACTTCATTTTGGCTGCAAGAGCTATGATAGTTATGATAGAAGTGTATCTGGCTACAGGAGAAAATGTTTCTTCATAGTCAATACCTTCCTTTTGAGAAAATCCACGAGCCACAAATCTTGTCGTATGCTTTTCAATACTTTCATTTGTTGCATGTTTTATTTTGTATATCCACTTGGAAGATACCACATCTTTGTTCTTTGTTCTAGGAACTACTTCCCATACATCATTCTTTATAATGGATTGGTATTCTTTTGTCATGGCGTCCATCCATTCTTTCTTCTTAACGGCTTCTTCAAAGCAAGTAGGTTCATTTTCTACGATATCACACATCAAGGCCATGTAGTTGGAGAATGGCTTAGGTTTCTTGCTTTGTCTCATGGTTCCTTCTGGTGCACCATACTTCTCTGCATCTTGAATAAGTTCTCTTGCCCAAGCTGGTTTTCTCTTGTAAGAGATCGTCATATGGGGAGGTTCTTGATATTCTATCATATTATGATCTTATGGAATCTCATCATCATGGATAACTATAACTTTATTCACGGGTTATGCAACTCTGGGAGCTACAGGTTCTTCTTCATATACTTCTTCAAGTTGGCATTTCCTTATCCTTTGAGTGTTACATCTTCATCAAAGGTTACATCTCTGTTGATCTCAATATGATGGTAACCTAGTATGTAAATTTTGAAGGCCTTAGAGACCTCACAGTATCCAACAAGTATTCCCTTCTTTCCTGAAGGATCTGACTTAGTTCTCTTTTCTTTTAGAATGTATACAAATATTGGACAACCAAATATTTTGAGACGGTTTACTTATGTCTTCTTTCCGGTGAACATTTCTTCGGAAGTTTTGAATCCAAGTTTGTAGATGGATTCTCCCATTCCTTTGATAGGGTACTAATAATCATCTCCAAGTGAAACTTTCTAGGGGAAGTCATTTTCTATAAGGCTAGAGAGAATATCTTTATGACTTGTCATGTGATTTGATGCACCACTATCTATGAGCCAAGTATCCTCTCCAGGTGTCACAGATCCTGAGAGGGCGGAAAACAAAACATAATCTTCAATATATTCTTTAGTTATCTTCTTGGGTGGCTCATCATCTTCAGTTGCATGGGCATGATGTCTTTTGTTATTTCTCCTCTTGTATTCTTTCCTTCTGGTAGGACAAATCTTAACAATGTGTCACATCTTATCACAATGGTAACATTGATAGGAGGAGAAATATTTTCCTTTCTTTGACCTTTATGATATTTCTGGAATCTCTTTGGAGAGTGAGATTTTTTATGAAAGTGGGACTCCTTTTGAAAATGAGACTTGTTGACCGCCTCTCTAACATAGATGGTCAACTCCATGTGCCATGAAGAGAGGCATCATCAGATGCTCATCTGTCGACGACTTTTGGTTCTACGGGGCATGTTTTGGCCCAAGCACTTCTTTTTGTAACTGGAATTTCCACACCCCTGCATGGGTCAATAATATAATAGGTCTGCATGGATCATGTCTAGGTCAGTTACCTTGGGATCGATTCACTGGGAGATTTCCTTTCATCGAGGGTTTTTTATCCTCAGGTTATCATTTGGGCTTTTCAGCCTTATTGATTTCCCTTGAGTTTTTCCCTCACACTTGCAATAATTCCTCCAAAGTGGTGAAAGGTGTTCCAGTGGGCTTATCTTCTGGTAACTATTGTTATAAATCATTGTAAATGACCATGCAAGACATCTTAGAGAGTCTCGTGGAATTCCATCAAGTCTAGAGTAGTTTTTTTTAATTAATTAATTTTTAATTAAATTTCTCTAAGTTTGGAGGTTTGAGTATTTAATTAATTGATTATTTTTTAGCAAAATTTGTAAAAACTAGGTCCTTTGACTTTTGATAGGGGTATTTGTGCTCAAAATAAATGGAATGAGACCCCCTATACCCATGGACCAAGTTTCAGCTCAGTTGGACAACTTTTGCTATGGGTTTGTCCACCCGGAGTGTCAGTCAGTCAAAAGCAACAATTTTAATTGCTAAAGTCCAAACATGGAAAAAATGTAATATTGTAATAATGAGTTAAAAGGATGATAGAAGGTGGAAAAAGATAAGAGAGATGAATCATAGCCTAATCCTACCCATCCCAATCTTTCTTAACCTTTTCACACACCTCACCCACTCACCCCACTCAAGTGTGA
>ML778290.1:65646-77098 GCA_009831015.1 Picea engelmannii
GTTGGCCTCTCTTATTTATACAATCTGGCAAGTGTGAACTGAGGTGTCTTTTCACTAGCAAGGCCGACTTCTCATTCTGGGTGGTTATAACCACTTTCATATATTATGGGGTCCGACTTCTCATTCTGCCTATAACAATTAGGGTTTAACCAATCCGCAAAAGAGGATTTGGTTATTTACAATACCCGACATGATCAATCTGCAAAAGGGGATTGATCTATTGAATAATACATCAATAATAAAATAGAATACTCTTTGCAGTTACATTATTTCAACACTCCCCCTTAACAAGAAGGGTATTCTACAACAACATCAGGCGAGAGAGAGGGCAGCATCATCAACAACATCTTGAAACACTGGCCGACGTATCTATAAATCATTGGAAGTTTTCCTCTTCATCAATATCATCATTCTCAACAGAGAGCTGGAATGATATCATCATCTACATCAACATGGATTAGTATAAAACTAATACATCATCATCACAACACGAGGCTGGTCACATCATCACAGCACGAGGATGGCACATCATCACAGGACGAGGCTAGCACATCATCATAGCAATTAAGTTGGCACATCATCACAAAAATTAAGTTGGCACATCATCACAGCAATTAAGATGACACATCATCACAACAATTAAGTTGGCATCACAACACTACTCCCCCTTTCGAGGGAGGTCATTTCGGACTATACCAATCTTATCTCGAAAGTGCTCAAACTTTACACGAGATACAGGCTTGGTCAGCACATCAACAACCTGTTCATCCTTGCTAACATATTGGAGTTTTATGGCTCCTCTCTGCACCATGTCACAGATGTAGTGATATTGGATCTCTATGTGTTTTGACTTGTCATGAAATACAGGATTCTCTGTCATCTTTATGCAGCTCTGGTTATCACATAGGATCATGGTTTCTTCCATCTCTAGGTTGAATAGACCTGTCAACAACTTCTGAATCCATATGGCTTCACAAGTGGCAAAACATGCAACAATGTATTCTTCTTCCCTTGTGCTGAGAGCAATGCTTGATTGCTTCCTACTCTGCCATGAGATCATGGTTGACCCCAAACTGAAAGAGCATCCTGAAGTGCTCTTCTTGTCAAAGACACTTCCAGCCCAATCTGAATCAGTGTACCCACTCAGTCTGAAGTCATGATATCCATCATAACTGAGACCATAATCTAATGTACCCTTAAGGTACCTCATCACATGTTTTGCATCAACTAGGTGAACATGTCTAGGTTCTACCAGAAACTGACTCAAAGTGTTCACAGCAAAACAGATATATGATCTAGTGTTCGTCAAATACATCAGTGATCCAATGATCTGTCTATATAGTGTAGCATCAATCAATTCTGACGAAGTGTCGACCATGAGCTTCAACTTTGTTTCCATGGGTGCATTCATGGACTTGCACTTCAACATATCAAACATCTTCAGGATTTCAACTGCATACTTCCCTTGGTTAAGGAAGATCTTCTCTGGACTCTGTCATACCTCAAGACCTAAGAAATAGTGCATTAGGCCAAGGTCTTTCATCTCAAATTCTGCAACGAGCTTCTTCTTACATTCAGTGATGAGCTTTTCTTCTCCAGTCAAAAATAAATCATCCACATATAGCAGCAATATAACTGGCTCATCATTCATAACCTTGAAGTAGAGGTTAGATTTAACTTTACTCTTGGTAAACCCTAAGCTCGTCAGAAAAATGTCAATCCTTCTATACCAAGCTCTAGGAGTTTGCTTCAATCCGTACAAAGCCTTCTTCAACTTACAGATATGAGTCTTCCTGTCTTAAACTTCAAATCCTTGAGGTTGTTCTATATACACTTCTTCTTCAATGACACCATTTAGGAAGGTTTCCTTTACGCCCATCTTGTGTAACTTCCACTTCATCTTAGTTGCAAGGGCTATGATGGTTCTGATCGAAGTGTATCTGGCTACATGAGAAAATGTCTCTTCATAGTCAATGCCTTCCTTTTGAGAAAAGCCATGAGCGGCAAACCTTGCTTTGTACTTCTCAATACTTCCATCAGCAGCATGTTTTATTTTGAAAAGCCATTTGGAAGATACCACATCCTTTCTCTTCGGTCTGGGAACTATTTCCCATACTTCATTTTTTATGATGGATTGGTATTCTTCTGTCATGGCCTCTAACCATTCTTTCTTCTGAATGGATTCTTCAAAGAAGGTAGGCTCCTTCTCTAAGAGATCACACATCAAATCCATATAACTAGAGAATGGCTTAGGTATCTTCACTTATCTCATGGTTCCTTCAGGGACACCATACTTTTGTCCATCTTGAATAAGTTCCCTTTCCCAAGATGGCTTTCTCTTGTGGGAGATCCTAATCTGGGGAGGTTCTTGAAATTCTACTATGTCATGATCTTCTATAATTTCTTCATCAGGGGAAGCTATTACTTTCCTTACTATTTCTGCAACTCTGGGAGCTACATGTTCCTCTTCATATACTTCTTCAAGATGGCATCTTCTTGATTTCTTAAGTGTTGCATCTTCATCAAAAGTCACATCCATGTTGATCTCAATATGATGGTGACCTAGTATATAAACTCTGAAGGCCTTAGAGACCTCACAATATCCAACAAATATTCCCTTCTTTCCTGAAGGGTTCAACTTGTTTCTCTTCTCTTTTGGAATATGTACAAATACTAGGCAGCCAAATATTTTGAGATGGCTTACTTCTGGCTTCTTTCCGGAGAACATCTCTTCCGGGGTCTTGAACCCAAGTGCATTATGGGACAATTGGTTTTGTACATATATTGTTGTTTTTTTTGCTTCTGCCCATAAGCACATTGGAAGATCTTGATCATGGATCATGGTCTTCACTGCTTCCATTATAGTTTTGTTCTTTCTTTCTGCTACACCATTTTGTTGAGGATTTTAAGGAGTGGTGAGCTCCCTCTTAATCCCGACATCTTTGCAATAGTTTACAAACTCTTTTGAGGTGTATTCTCCTCCATTATTTGACCTGAGTATATTGATCTTTCTTTCAGAAAGATTCTCTATCAAGACTTTGAATTCCTTGAATTTACTGAACACTTCATCTTTTTATTTCAAAAAGTAAACTCGGGTTTTACGAGAATAATCATCAATAAAAGATACATAGTATACATACCCATTGATGGAGGATGATGGCATTGGGCCACACACATCTGAGTGAATGATTTCTAAGACTCCTTCTGCTTTACTGTCTCTCTTCGGAAAATGGTTCTTGATGTTCTTCCCTTGTGCACATCCATTGCACACACCTTCATGGTCAACCTTGAGTTCTGGTAGACATGTGACTGCCTTGCATACATACGGTAATGCCTTGTAGTTGATGTGGGCTAATATTATATGCCAAAGTTCACATGGATTCTCAATGGCATGGGTCATGGTTGTTTCTAAGTGACCCTTTAGCTTATACAAGCCACCTTCTTCTTTTCCAATAACGATTGTTTCTTTCATGAGAACTTCTCCATCTATAAAGGAAACTCTAAAGCCTTTTGTTTCTAAAGTTGATATGGAGAGTAGGTTCTTTGTCAGACCTGGTACATAGAGTACATCATTCTTCTTCATTGGAGTCCCTGAATTCAACTTGTAGTTTGATTCTCCTACTCCCTTGATAAGGTATTGATAATCATCTCCAAGTGTAACTTTCTGAGAAAACTTATTTTCTGAAAGGCAAGAGAGAATGTATCTTTGACCTACCATGTGCTTGGAAGCACCACTATCAATGAGCCAAGTGTCCTCTCCATGTGATATCGATCCTGAGAAGGTCAAGATTAAGACATAGTCTTCAATTCGTTCTTTCATCATCTTTGTGGGTGGCTCTTCATCTTCAACTGCATGGGCATGATGCCTCTTGTTTTTCCTCTTGTATTCTCCTCGTCTGGCTGGACAATGTCTCGCAATATGTCCCATCTTGTCACAATGATAGCATTGATAAGATGAGAAATCTCTTTCTTTTATGTGTCCTTTCTTCTGGAATCTCTTTGGTTGAGATTCTTTATGTATGAATTTGTTTTGGGATTGAGACTCTTTATGAGTTTCTTTCTCGAAGTAAGACTTATTTCTTCCTCCTTTAGTGTGAGTAGCTAGGGCTTGATCTTTATCTCTTGATAGTAAATCTTCCCGGTTAACTACTCTTGATTCTTATTGAATACATTCTTCCCAAAGACTGTCAAATTTTAGTTTCTTCGTTCTGGCACAAATAGTTTGGATAAATGCATCCCAAGGTCTTGTGAGACCATTGAGTGTCGTCATTATGAGTTCATCTTTGTCTATAGTATCTCCAATTGCTTCTAGTTGTTCTTTGAATTATGATATTCTGGAGAAATATTCCTGGATCATTTCTCCTTTCTGCATCCTTGTATTCTTGAGTTGAGTTCTTAGATTCATCTTTCGATTTATGTTCTTTCCTTCATATAATCTGGTTAGGGCATCAAACATTTATTTCAGAGTCTTATTTTAAGACACTTGAGGAATCAAGTGATCTTTGATAGAATCCACAATGATTCTTTTTTCCCTAATTGTGTCTTTTTGGTGCTTTGCCTTATCTACAACATTGGCGGGTTCTGGTACCTCTTATTTGACGAATCTTGTTAGGTCATTCTCTTCAAGAATGAGTCAAATCCTATACTTCCAGGCACAGAATTTTTCCACACCTTCTAGCTTGTCAACAAGCTTAGTGCTTGCAGACATCTTTTACCTGGAGCTAGGAAAATGACCAAAAAATGAAAATGCTCAGATTTGAATTTTGAACTTACCAAGAGGTGCGCTTGGCTGAGGCGAGTAGACTGGTGTGGTCAGATTTCATAAAATCCAACTTTTACCCCTTAAAACTTGATCAGCGGATTTCTGGACTGGTGCTTCTCGTTTTATGGTACTTCTGGTACCTATGGTACTCTGGTACTTCTGATTTTTTGGTACTTGGTGAAACTAGGGTTTCACTTTCTGGGAGATCTAACCACTGAAAAGGTGTGTTGATGATGCCAAAGTCTTCCTTGAGGAAGGGCACACTTTTCTAGATGGCTTTGGGGATGAAATTCTTCTTCAATAAAAATCCCTAATTTGCATGTACGTCAACAGTGACGTTTTTCTTCTTCTTGTGAAAGATTCTCTCTTCTGCTTAGCTCTGATACCATGTTAAGGTTTAATATATTATTAGGTTTCTTTTCAATTCACTAGATAACCATAGCATAGATAGGATCACTGAGAAATACACAATCACAAGAGACACATCATTTATCTTGGGAAACTCTCATGGGGGAGAAAACCTAGCAAAAATTTCCTTAATATAGATAGCCAATACAATGCCAAGAGATAACTCAAACAATACAGAAATTCCTCTCCCAAGAATGCACCTCTCTCTCTCTTCCTTCTTCTCCAACTGCAGCTCCAAACTTGCGCTCTGATGAACAAGTGAGTGAGTGAACAAATGAGGCACTGGCCTCTCTTATTTATACAATCTGGCGGGTGCGAACTAAGGTGTATTTTCACTAGCAGGGCTGACTTCTCATTCTGGATGGTTATAACCACTTTAATATATTTTGGGGGCCGAATTCTCATTCTACCTATTACAATTAGGGTTTGACCAATCCGCAAAAGGATATTTGGTCATTTACAATACCCGAAATGATCAATCTGCAAAAGGGGATTGATCTAATGAATAATACATCAATAATAAAATAGAATACTCTTTGCAATTACATTATTTCAACAAAATCTACCCATATTCTTATGGGTAGAAGAATCCAACACAACAGTTTATGTTCAGAGCAGGAGTCCTCACTAGATATTGGAAGATAAGACTCTTGAGGAGGCATTCAGAGGAGTAAAGCCAGAGGTTAGCCATTTTAGGATCTTTGGTTGTCCAATATACATCCATGTACCCAAAGAGAAGAGGACAAAATTAGAACCTTCTGGTAAGAAGGGTACTTTTGTAGGATACAACAAGACTTCAAAGGCTTATATGATCTACATTCTAGGACAATGTCAAATCGAGGTTAGTTGAGATGTTACTTTTGATAAAGAGGCATCCTTATGGAGGTCTAGAGAGTCTCATATGGGGATTGATAGTGAGGAGCAGGAGGCTCTGAAGGATAAGGGTACATATCTCTCGCACCTAATTGTGCATCCTTCAGACTATCGGGAGGAATCAATAGAGCCAACAGAGCTAGTGACACTTTGCAGAATGCAGAGGGGCATGCAGCTCCCAGTGGTACTTTCAAGGAAAGAAAAAGACCTCATAGGTTCTCGAGTTATATGGAATTGATGAGTCACATCATTAATTCTAAACATTCCAGTTATGAGGAGGAAGCATGCCAACAGGTTTGGAAGGATGCCATGATGGAAGAGTATCAATCCATCATGAAGAATGATGTTTGGAAGATAGTTATGAGACCAGAGGGGAATTCAGTGGTGACTTCCAAGTGGATCTATAAGATCAAGAATGCAGTAGATGGAAACATCGAGAAGTACAAAGAGAGGTTTGTGGCGAGAGGATTCTCTTAGAAAGAGGGAGTGGACTATGAGGATATTTTTTCTCCATTCGTTAGGTACACCTCCATCGGGACTATTATTTCTCTTGCTTCAGTCATGGGTTGGAGATTACATCAGATGGATGTAAAGATTGTGTTCCTCAATGGTTTGATTGAGGAACAAGTGTACATAGAGAAACCTCATGGCTTTGTGATACATGGGAAGGATTCTCATGTTTGAAAATTAAAAAAGGCTTTGTATGGACTCAAGCAAGCACCCAGGGCATGGTACTCCAGGATTTAATGATACTTGATGAGTTTGGGCTTCGCCAAGAGTGATGCAAATCTCAACCTTTACTACAAGGTTGTTGATTGTGATTTGTTGATATTGGTGTTGTATGTTGATGATTTGTTCCTTATGAGGGAAGAGAGACTCATTGTCGAGTGCAAGAGGGAGTTAGCCTCAGATTTCAAAATGAAGGATCTTGGCTTGATGCATTATTTCTTTGGATTGGAGGTGTGGAAAAAACCAGGTGAGATCTTCTTTGGACAAGGAAAGTACACAGTTGAGATCTTGAGCAGATTCGGTATGATGGACTGCAAGTCCATGGCTACACCTATGATGACAAATTTGAAGAAGCTGAGTGATTCCAATTTAGATTCATATTTGGTGGATCCCACTAAGTATAGAAAACTGATTGGATCCTTGATGTACCTCACTAACACCAGGCCAGATATTTGTTTTGCAGTGAGCACCCTGAGCCAATTTATGGTTGAGCCAAGGCACTTCCATTGGGTTGCAAGAAAGCATGTGTTGAGGTACCTGCGTGGTACAGTTGGATAAGGTTTGAGATATGTCTTAGGTGGTGAAGTGAGGTTGCAGGGATATAATGATTCTAACTGGTTAGGGAGTGCAGTGGACAGAAAAAGTACCTCAGGGTGTTGCTTCAACTTAGGATCAGCTATGATATCCTATATTAGAAAGAAGCATACTTTTGTAGCACTTAGTATAGCATGAGCGGAGTATATTGCAGCTAGTGTCGCAAGTCGTGACGCAGTGTGGCTTTGGAAGCTTCTTGCGGGACTATTTGATTAGAAGCTAGAGACGACCTTGATACATTGTGACAATCAAAGATGTGTCAAGTTTTAAAAAAATCCAGTATTTCATTACAAGTCGAAGCACATTGAGATCAAATATAACTTCATCTGAGACATGATATAGAAGGGAGCAGTAAAGCTCCCGTACATATCCACAGATGAGTAGATTGGAAACTTTCTCATCAATCCTCTGTCTAGGGTGAAGTTTGTATACTTCAGAGACAATCTTGGTGTGATGCAAAATGTGCCCCTCCCTGAGAGGGAGTGTTGATGTTTCAACATCAGGCATACATTTTTCCAAATTGGTCATGCTGATTTGACCAAGGGAGGATGATACATTCACTCACAAGGCCATTTGGGTAGTGGTGAATGGCCCAGGATGTTGATGTTTCTCCAATTAGCAACATCAGGTAGACATTCTCCCAGATTGGTCATGTTGATTTGACCAAGGGAGAATGATACATTTAGTCACGGGGCCATGTTGATTTGGCTAGTGGTGAATGGCTTGGGTGTAGTCTTTCTCCTAATAGTCATGCTAATTTGATGAGTGATAAAGAATCGAGATCCTCTCACATTGCCTGCTCCAGGATGGAGTGATCTATTTTTTATAGGGAAGGTTTGACTTGTTTACAAGTCTAGTCTAATGTTGAAGATGTAGGCTCAAGAGACCGCTTGTGATGAGGGGATTCTCGATAAATTTACTCAATATTGGAGCCCTATATTAATTATACATGCATGTGAGGATATATCACATAAACAAGGCTCATAAACAACGTTTCTAGTAAAGAAGAAATACCAAGAAGACAAGTCGAAGCCCATTAAACTATTGAAGAAACCCAAGAAAGCATTTAAAGAAGATATTGAAGACAAAAAAAGAAGTCAGCCCCACAAGGAAATTAAATGTGACTCAACTACTATAAATAAAAGGCTTGATCATTTTCATTATCTCATCACACAACTCTTCTCATCAAGTGCACATTAGCCCGTTGTAGTTGCCAGTTGCCAGTTTTTGTTATTTTTGGAGGGTTTTCTATCTTTTGGTGGTTCACTATTTCTTGAGGGTTCTTCCTCATGCTAGGGAGAACTTGTGCTAAGGTTTCTTCATTGAATGGTGATGTACTTATTGGATTGAATTTTTCTTAAGAAAAGTTGTTGGGTTTTCTCCCAAGGTTGGGCTTCCCAGGATAAAATCTTGTGTCTATTGTGCATGGATATCTTTTTATGATCCTATTGTTTCCGCTACAGTTTATTCTAGTTGAGATTCTCAGTGTGTAATTATTCTATGATAACAGTGGCATAAAATTATGTTTGAAATCATAAGGAAATAATTATCATATTTGAAAATAGAAAATTCAACACAAAGACCTTATACAATTTGTCAAATTTAGGTGTGGGAGGAGTGTCAAAGCATCCTATTGGGTCAATCAACCCCCAATTCAAAGGTGTTTCCCAAGGGAAACCTATCTAATCCATGTGTGAATATGAGTTGGAGTGGGGTAATACTTCTAGGCATGGGGTTCATGACATACAAGGGTTCGTATTATCTCATTTATGGGTTCCTTTGTAGAGGGTTTGTTTCCCTTCGTCTGCGATGCAACATTTTTCCAAACCCTTTTTTTCCATTAGTTAATTAAAGTCCGAAACAATTGGGTACTATAAGACATGGAAAGAAAAGAGTATTGCGACATCACTTGAAGATTAGGTACACTGAGTGCCATATGCATGGAAAGGAAAGGACACCGCATAAATGCACCTCCTCAACAAGTGGGACATCTATATAATGTGAATTTGTTTTTGCATGTCTTTCAATTATTTAGGATAAAGACTTCATTTTTCTCAAGACCTCTTGGGTGAACATACGGAAGGTTTATTATAGGCTTTTATCTTTTTCCAGCCACATTTCCCTCTTGGCCTTCAGCCCCTTCTTCCCATGAAATGAGGTACAATCCCTTCTTGGGTTAGTACACCCGAAGATCCAAAAAGATGAGGAGACAAAATTGGATAAGTATGGAAGGTGATAAGTATGATTGGGAGTGGTACGATGACTCTTCAAGAACCCCCCAGTAGCACCCTATTCCCGAGGGTGACCAACTTACTAGGACAAAATGACACCCACCAAGTTTAAATAAGGCAAAGAGTATAATTTCTAAGAAAATGTTTTGTAATCAGGAAAGAATTACTTACAACATATTCAAATGCTTCAATTATTAGGGTGACACTTACCATGATACCATAATTATTACCTCATGAAGCAAGACATGTTTTCCTCTGGGGCCAGGATGATGTGATGGACGTTTCTATGTTGTTGGTGATGTATGGTGGTGCATCAATGAATGGGAGGGGCCCTGCGGGGCTATGCTAGTCAAATATGGCCCCATGTATGCTACCTGTGAGCCTCGAGACATGATATCCTTAGTTACCCCTAGACTGAGGGGGTAACATCAAGATCCTACTCGAGGACATGTGTTCATCATAGAGCACATGAGAACCTCAACATATATGGTACAACCTATGCCTACACACTTAATAAAATTGTTAGAGTACCTAGGGTGGTTCTATCACCCCTTGTTCTTATAAAAATGATCAAAATCCATAAGTAAATGTTGAAAATAAAATCCTATCTTAACATGTCAATGCAAACATATAAGTATGACATAGCAATGATGCACTATGCAAAGAAAGGAACATGTAAATCGTAAGCATGTATGCAAATTAAGCTAAGTTGAATGCAAACTATACTACCATGATATACAGTATGAAACATATTTACAATGAAATGAAAAATGCAAATGCCTAACCTGCCTACTCTAATCTATGTTAGAAATGAGTGCTAGGTATAATCATATAACCAGTACAACCACGCTAACATTATATCACAATACTTGCCCATGTGCTTCATTGTAAACCAAAGCAAGGATAAGTTTAGCACAATAACACGAGTTAGAGCATGCCTTATACAATAACTAATAAAAAAATCTAACTTATGGAGGCGGGAGGGAGGGACCAAATCATTCCAAGAGGTATCACCACAACCCTGCCCCATACATCCTAAGATAAGGCCAAGAAACTCAGATGAAGGTAGATCCTCATCCTCAGTTACAAAGTTTTCACTAGAAGGTCAAGAAGAAGGGATGAGAAAGAACCTATGGAAAGTTCTATGGTTGTTTATGGGAAAAGAGGGTACAGGGTAAGGGATGAAATTGGGCCTAGAGAAAAAAAAAATATCCCAACCAAAGGATTGTTGATTTTGTGTGAAACTAAAAATACCTACAACAAACCAAAGTTTGAAAACAACTCCGCCTGACAGGAAAGTGACAATAATTATGGGAACCCCCAACCATATTTGTAGTAGAATGGAAATATGAAAGCGGAGGAGGTTGGAAATTTGCATCACAAAAATCCTACTCTAGGAAAACCATGTCCTCACCCTTATCAAGATTAAAGCCCAACGATGGTTGAAAATTCTCTACGTAGAATAAATCCAAGTGCTAAAAATAATAAGTACCAAACTCCCTAGTGTTGGACATAGTGTCATTGATGTCAACAGTCGATGTCTTTGATGTGATGATAAGTTGAGATAAAATCTCAGGAGGGTTAGTGAATGAATATCAAAGCTCAGAAGAGATGGCACGATGAATCTTAGAAGAATCGTTGGGGGATTAGTCAATGAGTCGTTGATTCACAATTGTCAAATCAATGGCAGGGATGAATTGCAGAGAACAAAAGAGGAATTAAACAACTCGTTGGTTACAATCCCGCAATCGGTATAGATCATCAAATCTCATACACTCAAAGATCGACGATTGTGGTTGATCCAACAAACGATCAGATTAGGTCGGATTAAATCATGACCGTCGGATGCGCAATC
>ML778290.1:79389-104851 GCA_009831015.1 Picea engelmannii
TGAATCCTCAAAGGATTCTTCAACTCCTGCCCTCTGCAGGGTATTCACATGCGCACAAACGGTGCTATCCGTCCTGAGCTTTCCTGTGGCTTCGACCTCCCAAGAAACTCAGTTCTTCGTCCTTCCTCCCTCAGATGGAGAACTTAGATACCCTCCCGGTTATCCTTCTACTCAAGCAACCTCTTGCTGAGCCTTTCAGGGTGTTCAGCAACCCTGTGAAGATCCTTCTGTGGATTCTTCCTTCAATTACATAACTCAAAGAGTTCTCTTCTCATGTGCCTATCTGCACACTTACTCAATGCCCACCTGGAAAAGTATCTTTCCCTTTCACTCGCTCAAGGCCCACCTGGCAGAGCTCTCAAAATCCTCAGTGATTATGTTTCTTCCCTAAACTTCTCAATAGAAGTCTTCCTTTGTGCACCCCTTGCACCTGCTCAATGCCCACCTGGTAGAGCTTCATAGAATCCTCAGTGATTCTGATTCTTCTTCCTGAACTCACAGCAGAGTTCTTCTCATTGCACCACTGTGCATATGCTCAATGCCCACCTGACAGAGCTTCACAGAACTCCTTAGAGCTTCTGTCTGCAACTATGTTCTTCCCTCATAGCCTTGCCTCCAAGGTGTTCAGCAACCTTGAGGTCTACCCTGAGTTGTTGATTTCAGTTCTTGTGCCGCAGCACGTCTTTGTCTGAACCCGCAGAATTCAGAAATGCATCCTCTGTGCACGGCTATCAAAACCCGCAGTGTTCTATCACACCCTCCTGGTGTGAAGCCTCAAATACCTTCACCTGAATCAAACCAACTCCTGCAAATGCAAACCCACAGCATACATAAATAACACTCACAGACATTCATTCAACACAGAATCTATGCAGGAAAAACTTCTTCTGTTTATATTAAAATGGCAAATGCCTGTTTTTACAAGGGTGTTCTCGAGCTCTCTCTGGCTCTTCTTTTGCAACCACTACAACAACTCTCCCTAAAGAGATACAATTCCTCTTTTTACATGAGGGGGCTCTTCGAGCTCTTCCCTCCAACCTACCTACCCTATTCAATTACATTAAATGGGTTGTCTAGTCCAGCATCTGGATCTAGATTTCATCCATACAAAACATTAAAGGCCTATCTATATAATGCCTGCATAAAGGCACGGCTCCATGGCTCAACAACCTAAACATTAATTGCATTCAATTACAAAATTGAAGATGAGGGTTGTGCCTCTCTTCAGCCTTTGAATGCACATGCTTGACGTCGCTGGTTGGCTGGCTGGCTGACATGGAGAGATGCTCCTGCATCAACATCAGCACACCGTGTCAGCAAAAACATGTGGTAGACCATGTTAGCAGAATACGTCAGCAAGGACATGTGGCACAGTTAGATAATGACAAGTGTCAAGTTGAAATCGGCATTTCAGGTACGTGTAAATCATGAATCTGAGTGACATGTGGCAGATACTCAGCTCGTGCCATGTCATCAAGTGATGTAAGCAAGTTACGTCACTCTGGGAGTTTTACCACCAACACTGACCCAAAATCCCGAAGTCTCGAATGTCGGAGTCCCGAAGTGGAAATGAGTCGTCTGATCCGAAGAACACTTTGGGTGTATTCTCAATTGTTGCTCATATTACAATGGAAGGATAGTGTAAGTAGAATAGCCGAAGTCCCAGAGTAAATGGTGCCATCCATCTAAATGCTTGATTAATTCACAGCCATTGTATTAAGCAATGAAAGTATAAGTGTAAGGATCGAACATGACCATTGATCTGGTTATGCGAAATAAAAGTGAATCGTTCGATCTGTTCGACGAAATCTTATTCGAAAATTTGAAATCTCAAAGTCCCGAATAATGAAGTCCCAGCTGTCATCCATCTCATCAGGGGATTAAATCGTGACCGTTGATTTGATAAGCGCTCAAGCACTTGTTTGGCCTAGCATCTGGTTACCTCCATTGGTCATATGGTATAAGATATTTAAAAAGCAAAACATAATACGTTGCTAAATTTGATAAGCCAGTGGTTTTGTGTTATTAGTCACATGTAATGGTTTGAAGGAAGCGCCTCAGCAGAACTCTGTTTCCTGCAATATTTGTAGAGATTAGGGATCGAGTTAATAAGATGAAATTGATCCATATGTGTGATCAATTTATGAAAATCCTTCATGGTAAAATAAATAAATAGTAATTATGATTAAGTTAATTGAAGAGGTGCGATGGTCCAAATAAAGGGACACAGTGTATAACACTCACATTGTTTTGAAGAATATATATAAACGAGAAAGAGTGGTGAAAGAGAGTGTCTCTACATTCCGAATTAGAAGATATATTAAATCACAGAAGCAGAGAGAGATGCAGTAAATACTTGATACAGAAGTTTTTCCATATTCAGAAAATAAGGGTGGTTGGGTGGTGCAAGGGCAAGTTGGTTCCTGTAGAGGGATTTGGTGCTTCCTTGTCAGTTGTAGATGACTAAACAGGGGGTCGTAGCCTCATACCAGTTGGTGCTGGTGAACAAGGGTGTGGGTGCATTCTGATCAATTGGTGTTGATCGAAAAGGAAGAATAACTTCCTTCTATGTAACATGTAAAACAAATTTTGCAATTAATAGAAAAGTGTTTGTGGTTTTTCCCAATTCGGTTCCACGATAAAATATTGTGTCAAAATTATGTTTTCATAAATAAAATAAAATTGATAAAATTATTGTGTCATTGATTCACCCCCCACCCCTCTCAGTGATAGGATATAATCCTTCAATTGGTATCAGAGCAGGTCTCTTCACAAAAGGTTTAAATCACTTGAAGAAAAATATACATCAGAATGGATCAATAGTTGAAGATGTCATCAAAAATCCCCCTATTTAATGGTGAATACTATGTCTTCTGGAGTGTTAGAATGAAAAGCTATCTAATGTCCATTGGACTGGAAGTATGGACATTAGTTGAAAATGGATATGATGCTCCAAAAGCCACGCCCATAGAAGAAGAAGACAGGAAAAAGTTTTGGTAATATGCAAAAGCCTTAAACACATTACAAGCCAGACTGAGTAAGAAAATCCTTGCTAAGGTACTAAACTGTAACAATGCAAAACAACTATGGGATAAATTGGAAACTATATATGCAGGAGATACCAAGGATAAGAGGGCCAAACTCCAGACTCTCAAAGTACAATATGAGGGCCTAAAAATTAAAGATGAGGAAAATATATCTGAGTACTTCGAAAGAGTTGATAATATTATTAATTCAATCATAGGATTAAGAGTAGAGGTATCAGACAATGAGCTAGTTGAAAAAATTCTAAGAACACTACCTATTCTATACAATCCTAAAGTGTCCGCTCTTGAAGATCGAAAAAATCTAGATAAACTCACCATGGATGAATTATATGGAATCCTCACAGCCTATGAGTTAAGATTAGGTCATGAGAACCAATAACAAGGAGAGGCATCCTTCAAGGTACTCAAGAAAACAAAGAATCGGAAGCAAAAACTTCAATCCAGCCATGATGAAGAATCTGATGTGGAAGAAGCAAATTTCATTAAAAAAATTCAAAAAGGATCAGGGAAGTACAAAGGCAAGTTGCCTCTTAAATGTTTGAATTCTGGCAAGGTTGGCCATTTTGCAGCCAAGTGTCCCTATCCCAAGGATGACCCTGAAGATGAAAAAAACAAAATCAAACAGTACAAGAAAAAGGAAAAACACAACTACAAGAAAAAATTTTACAAAGGGAAAATAAACTTTTACTCAAAAGAAGAAAACAACAGTTCATCGAAGTCTAGTGACAATGATGATGATGAAGTCCTTTTTCTAGGTATTGAAGAGTCTAATGATATAGAAGACATTAAACATGAGAAAGAGTCATAAGATGAAATAGAAGTTAATATGGAAGAAAAACTTCTCAGTGCCTTGGATGAATTAAGAAAATACAAAACCAGATATAGACAACTGAAAAGTTGTGTAGTTGAACAAAAGGAAAAACATGAATAGAAAGAAGAGGAGATGGAAAAACTCATGAGAAACCTGAAAAACCAAATTCTAGAAGCAAATAGGATCGAAGAAAGTCTATAAAAGTCTCTTAAAGAAAAACAAATAACCTACAAAAGAATGGAGGCAGAAATAGTTCACCTAAGAAAAGAACTGGATACAAAACTCATTCAAACAAGATATGAGAATAGCTCTAAAATATTGGATAAGATTATTACCACACAAAGGGATTCAGGTAATAAAAATGGAATAGGTTATTCTCAAGAAAAAATCCAAGTCAACTCAAAATCTTATGCAGATGCTCTCCTCAGTACATTCAAGAAGAAAAATGAAGAGAAGACAAATAATGACCAAAACTCTAGAGGACTAATTCCACCCATCAAGAAGGAAAAAAATACAATACCAAAGAAGGTTTATCAAAACAGGTACCCTCGCATTTTCTTTGGTTATTTCTTTGCATGCTCTAATTTCAGACACAAAACTATGAATTGTAGAGTATATAGAAGAAAAGATCTAAAGGTTAATAACTATAACCTTAAAGATAAACAAGCAATAAATCGAGTTAAAAGCAGAAACTATAACTCCTTTGCACCTCTCCAAGAAGGGGACCTAGAATGCTTCAGATGTCATAACTATGGACATAAGGCCATTAATTCCAGATTAATGGAAGTTTCAGAACAACCAAAGTTCATTAGAGAGAAAAAGAAACTTTGGAGAGAAAAAACATCAAAAAGGGAAGGTCTTATTGCCTTAAAAGCCCAAGATAAATAAGACCTTTGGTATGTTGACAGTGGGTGCTCAAAACATATGACAGGTAACAAGGAAAATTTTTTAGACTTAAAGAAAAAAAAGGGTAAAGTTACATTTGGTGACAATGCTTCAAGTAACATACTTGGGAAAGGCACTGTGAGTATGGGAAAGGACAAAGCCAAAAATGTGTTGCTTGTTGAAAATTGAAACCTAGTCTATTAAGTGTCAGCCAAACCTGTGATCAGAGGCACTTCTACATCTTTGATTCCTAGAAATGTGAGATTATGAGAGAAGACACAGGAAAATTAGTTGGTACTGCTCTCAGAACTCCCGAAAATGTATATATACTAGATGCAAAATTGAATAAGGAATGTCATATAAATCTAGTAGATGAAAGTTGGCTATGGTATAGAAGTTTGGGGCACATTAACTTTGAAAATCTAGTAAAAATTAGCAATCTTGGTGTAGTAAGAAACTTGCCAAAAATCATAAAACCCTCAAATACTATGTGTAGACACTGTCAACTAGGGAAGAAAACTAGAATAAGATTCAAAGCAAAAGAATACACAACCTCAAAACCTTTAGATCTTGTTCACACTAACCTATGTGGACCTACAAGGACCAAGAGTTTGCAAGGAGAGTCTTACTTTATGTTGTCCATTGATGATTTTACTAGAATGGATTGGATATGTTTTCTCAAAGAAAAATCAGAAGCACTTAACAAATTCAAAGCCTTTAAAACCCTTGTTGAAAATGAAAAGGAGACAAAAATCAAATGTCTTAGATCAGACAATAGTGGTGAGTTCACCTCAAAAGAGTTTGATCTCTTCTGTGAAACCCATGGAATAAAAAGACAATTCTCTGGTGCTAGAACACCTTAGCAAAACGGGATTGTTGAGAGAAAGAATAGAACAGTTCAGGAGGCTGCAAGGACTATGCTCAATGAAGCAAAATTGTCTGATGGATATTGGAGGGAAGTTGTAAGAACAACAGTATACATATTGAACAGAGGTCGGCTCAGGGTTAATAGTGATAAGAATTCTTATGAACTATTGTTTGGAAGAGCTCTATTGGTAAAATACTTCAAGGTCTTTGAAAGTAAATGCTACATCAAAAGACTTGATGAGAATCTTGGAAAATTTGATGCCAGGTCTAATGAAGGTATTCTTCTTGGATATGCTTCTAACAAGAAAGAATATAGATGCTACAATCTTAAATAGAAGAGAATAAAGAAGAAAGGGAATATCATGATATGCATACAAGTGAAGACAAAGAAGATATTCAAGAAGAGATAAGAGAGGAATTCCCAAGAAGAGACACAAAGACGCCCTCAAGAATGAATCAAAAGAATCATCATGAAGAACTAATTATTGGAGATATGAATGATGGAGTGCACACAAGAAGACAAGTATTGTATCAAACATAAATAACATTGTTGTCACATATTGAGCCCAGCTCAATCAAAGATGCATGTAGAGATGAGAATTGGGTCAAAGCTATGAATGAAGAACTGGACCAAATTGAAAAAACTCAAACTTGGGAACTAGTTCCAAGACCAAAAAACAAAAATGTCATTGGAACTAAACGAGTGTATAGAAACAAAATGAATGAGAATGGGCAAGTAATCATAAACAAATCCAGATTGGTCTGTAAAGGGTATGCTAAAGTTGAAGGAGTAGACTATGAAGAAACCTTTGCACCTGTGGCCAAATTGGAGGCAATTAGGATGTTCCTAGCTTTCTCCAGCTACAGAAAATTTAAAGTATACCAAATGGATGTCAAGTCAGCATTTCTCAATGGAAACTTAGAAGAGGAATTCTATATTGAGAAACCAGAAGGATTTCAATTAACTAACAAAGGAGACTATGTTTGTAAACTAAAGAAAGCACTCTATGGGATAAAACAAGCACCTAGAGCATGGTATGCAAGGCTAGATTCTTATTTACGAAAACAAGGCCTCAAAAGGGTATCAACATACAACAATATTTATTGAAAAATTATTGGTAATAACATAATTATTTTGGAAGTATATGTTGTTGATATTATATTTGGCAGTGATGATGAAAAAATGAGCAAGGACTTTGCAAGGATAATGCAGCAAGAATTTGAAATGTCCTTGCTTGGTGAACTGAATTTCTTTCTTGGATTACAAATAATACAGTCCAAAAGAGGATTCTTTATCCATGAGTATAAGTATGTTAAAGATATGCTTAAGAGATTCCAGTTATAAGATTGCAAACATGTTAGTACACCTATGACAGTTGGATGCAAACTAAGCAAGGATGATGAGTCCAAATTTGTAGATCCAAAACACTAGAGATCAATGATTGGGAGTTTTCTCTATGTAACAGCTTCTAGACCTGATGTCAAGCAAGTTGTTGGGATGGTGGCTAGATTCCAAGCAACACCAAAGGAGAGCCATGTTCAAGCTGTAAAAATAATCTTTAGGTATTTGAAAGGAACTATAGATCTTGGTTTGTGGTACCCTAGAAAGGATTCATTCACTTTAAAAGCCTATTTAGATGTTGATTGGGAAGGTAGTGTAGATGAAAGAAAAAGTACAAGTGGAGGAGCATTCTTTTTGGGAGAATCACTGGTAGCTTGGATAAGCAATAAACAGTCCTCAATTTCATTGTATAGCACTGAAGCTGAGTATATTGCAACAATAGAATGTTGCACACAAGTGGAATGGATTAAACAAACCTTGCAAGACATCAAAATAGTATTTGAAGAACCCACTACTATCCACTGTGATAATACAAGCGTGATAAGTCTCTCCAAGAACCCTGTTCAACACTCAAAATCAAAACACATTCCAATAAAATACCGCTATCTAAGAGATCAAGTTGAAAATAAGAACATTAAATTGGAATATGTTCCAACACAAGAACATGTAGCAGATATTTTCACAAAACCCTTAAGAAGAGATGTATTTGAATATATCAAGCAAAAATTGGGAGTAATCCTTCTTCCAACCTAAATCTCTCAAGAAAATAATGCATCAGTTGGCACCTATTCAAGGGGAGACAACAATCAACATCAGAAGGAGTCATTCAGTTATGACAGGAAAAGTGTGATTGTAGGAGGAGTTACCAATGGTCAAGACTCTGATCATAAATATTTAGACAAACAGATCATAGGAGAAGAAACCCTTTTCGATTGATTTCAAAGGGGGAGAGTAACTTCAGAGGAGAGAAGCAACATCATAGGGGGAGATTGTGTATGAAGTTTGTGAGTTGCCATCAATGACAAAGAGGAATATTGTTGGACATAGTGTCGATGATTTATTGTCATTGATGTCAATAGTTGATGTCTTTGATGTGATGATAAGTTGAGATAAAATATCAGGAGGGTTAGCGAATGAAGATCAAAGCTCAAAAGAGACAGCGCGATGAATCTCAGAAGAATCATTGGGGGATTAGTCAACAATTTCCATATCAACGATAGGGATGAATTGTGGAGAACAAAAGAAGAATTAAACGACTCGCTGGTTACAATCCCACAATCGGTCTAGATCGTCATATCTCATACACTCAAAGATCGACGATTGTGGTTGATCCAACAAATGATCAGATTAGGTCGGATTAAGTCATGACCATCGGATGCGCAATCGCCAAATCAACGACAGGGATAGATTGCGGAGATCGAAAGGAGTATTAAACATCGTGCTATTTCCAATCCCACAATTAGTCAGGACCGTCAAATCTTATAGCTTCAAATATCAACGATTGTGGTTTACTCACCAACAAACACACAACTTCAAATTACGGAGCTCGGGTGACGAGTTAAATCACTCACTAGTTATGGTTCTGCAATCATCCTTGATCATTGATCTGCTTCTAGTGTCTTCATGACCGTTGGATCACTTTAAGTGGAAGGATAGGATAAGCGGGGGAAAAGGTTTGAGAATTCGAATACCCGAATGTCCGTTGGTCGTTGGATCACTTTTGAGTGGAAGGACAGGATAAGCAAAAAGGTTGAGTTCTCGATTATCCGAATACCCGTCAGTCGTCGGATCAAATTAAGTGGAAGGATAGGATAAGAAAAGTTGGAGGGTCATTGGATTTAAACCAAGGCAAAGCAGCATCGCATACAAATCGAACCATTGATCTAAGATCTCGATCAAACGAACATCATTCACTTCGGGTTTAAAGATGTGAGGAGGTTACGCTCCGGAAAAATCTCGCTTCAAGAATTTTCAATTTGAGATTTGAAATTCCCAAAGCCCGGAGAGCCGAAATAAATTATCGACCGTCGAATCATCCGATGTAAGCCTCAACCGTCCATTTCAAGAGGACATGTGGTATACCACATCAGCAAACCACGTTAGTAAGGACATATGGCAGTCCACGTCAGTAGACCATGTCAGCAAAAACATGTGGCAGACCACGTCAGCAGAATACGTCAGCAAGGACATATGGCACAGCCAGATAATGACAAGTGTCAAGTTGAAATCAGCATTTCAAGTACATGTAAATGACGAATCTAAGTGACACATGGCAGATACTTGGCTCRTGCCATGTCATCACGTGACATAAGCAAGTTACATCACTCCGAGAGTTTTACCACCAGCACTTGCCCAAAGTCCTGAAGTCTCGAATGTCAGAGTCMCGAAGTGGACATGAGTCRTCCAATCTAAAGATCACTTCGAGTGTATTCTCAACCATTGATCATATTACAGTGGAAGGATAGTGTAAGTAGAATAGCCGAAGTCTCGGAGTAAATGGTGGYCATCCATCTAAATGCTTGATTAAGTCCCAGCCGATAGATTAAGCAATGAAAGGATGAGTGTAAGGATCAAGCATGACCATTGATCTGGTTATGAGAAATAAAATTGAATCATCCGATCTGTTCGATGAAATCTTATTCGAAAAKTTGAAAAGTTGAAATCCCAAAGTATCGAATGATGAAGTCYCGAAGTCCTGACTGTTGTCCATCTCATCAGGGGATTAAATCGTGACCGTTGATTYGATAATCTCTCAAGCACTCATTTGGCCTAGCATCTAGTTACCRCCATTGGTCATATGGTATAAGATATTTAAAAAGAAAAACATAATACGTCKCTAAAGTTGATAAGACTATGGTTTTGTGTTATCAGTCACATGTAATGGTTTGAAGGAAGTACCTTAGCAKAACTCTGTTTCCTACAATATTTGCAGAGATTAGGGATCAATTTAATAATATGAAATTGATCCATATATGTGATCAATTTATGAAAAGCCTTCACAGTAAAATAAATAAATAGTAATTATGATTAAGTTAATCGAAGAGGTGTGATGATCCAAATAAAGGGACATAGTGTATAACACTCACGTTGTTTTGAATAATATATAAATGAGAAAGAGTGGTGAGAAGAATGTGTCTCTGCAGTCTGAATTAGAAGATATATTAAATCACAGAAGCATAGAGATATGCAATAAAGACTTGATACATAAGTTTTTCCAGATTCAGAAAATAAGGGGGGTTGGGTGGTGCAAGGGAAGGTTGGTGCCTGCAGAGGGAGTTGGTGCTTCCTTGTCAGTTGTAGCTGACTAAACAGGGAGTCGTAGCCTCCTACCAGTTGGTGTTGGTGAACAAGCATGTGGGTGCATCCTGATCAATTGGTGATGATCGAAAAGGAAGAATAACTTCCTTCTATGTAACATGTAAAACAAATTTTGCAGTTAATAGAAATGTGTTTGTGGTTTTTTCCAATTGGGTTCCACGATAAAATATTGTGTCAAAATTATGTTTGCATAAATAAAAGAAAATTGATAAAATTATTGTGTCATTGATTCACCCCCCTCCCTCTCAGTGACAAGATCTGATCCTTCACCTAGGGCATGACCATAAATACTCATGAGAATGTTGTTGTAAATCATCCTTGGGTGGTTGGAACAAATTCGTAATCATGTCATATTTTTTTTGCCAAACATATGGATTAGTATCAATCGCATATGGTTGTAAAGGAAACAATTGAAAATGACCTTCAATATCGTAAATGGGATCTCCATCATAACCAATCACATCCCATTTACGTCTCCCAACATGTATAAAATCATTAATATTATCAATCACATCATTACTTTTATCATAACATGAAGGGTCTAGTACATGCAAGGGTTTCTCTAAAACTTCTTCACTTTCTTAATCATAGAATAGAGCATCATCAAAATCTTGGAAAGGGAAATGACTTACCACATTCTCTTCTTCTTGTGTAGGAGGGGTGGAAGCTTGGATGAGTTCATCAAATGGAGGAGAAACCATCATCTCTTTGTCTTCATGAGGAGCCTCTTCGCAAATCTCTTCCTTGGGTTCATGGTTTTGAGCATGATACACCTCTCTGAGCTCTTCTACAATCTCAATAGTGAACCCTTCGTCATCCAAGATTGTTGTGAGATATTGAAGAACATATTCATATGTTTGGTAATATGGGTGCCAATACTCAATAAATCTGTTGATGAGGTCTATGAGAGAAGATATTCCCTTCGAAATACAACAATCCTTGATCCAATGTCGTGCTTCCGGGGGAAATCAATATATAAATAATGGTATTCGTACATCTTCATGAGGTGTTCCTACTTCGTGTAAATACTCAATAAACCTTGGAATATGAAGGGTGGGAGAACCCCCCTCGAATTTTGGATAGTCAAACCATTTTTTATCAATTTGAACTCATTTGGATACCCATGAATATTCTCAAAACCGATGCTCCTACTCCACCCTTTGATCCACCAAAAGTTAAACCATTGATTTCGCCGCATGCCCTTACTGGCTTCTCTGCTCCCCAAACCCTCAAGCGCATTGGCTACATTAAGCACGGGAAGGTCATCATCCTCATTGATAGTGGCAACACCCACAATTTTATTCATCGTTGCATTGCGTAGGAAATCAATTGTTATATTCGTGTTGTCAACAATTTTCAAATCATTATTGTCAATGGCAACTCCATGAAATGTGGTGGACGTTGTGAAAATGTGCACCTACAAATTGGTCAGTACCACCTGAAATATCATATGTTCTCTATCGACATGGGTGGTTTTGACATTTTTCTCGGTGTTGAATGGTTATGCACTCTAGGACCCATCCTCATGTATTTTAAGAAATTAACCATGCAATTCCAACAAGAGGGACAACAGTATAAATTCCAAGGCATCATAGCAGGCTCCCCTGAGATCGTCAATTCCCATTGAATGGAAAATATCCTCAAAAAGTTCATTTAGGAATTATTTCCCAACCCCATTCCATTACTTACCTCGCTTTAGTGATGATAAAAACACCACAAAGGGGGAATCATGGTGACCCTATGGGGATTGATATGAAAAGTGTGAGAATGACCGATTGACACCCTTATAGGTCAATATTGGAGGAGTAAGGCTTGAGAATGAATCCTGTAGATGGATAATGATTGTCAAGAGTTGTGTACCTGCAAAAAAATGTTAGCCCTGCCCAGAACAAGACAAATAATAGATATAAAATCTTGAAACCAAAGGGAATCAAGCAAGAAACCTTGTTGTCCCAAAATGTACCAATATAGAAATATATATATCAGCAATAAATGATGTCAATTGTTGCAAATTTAACCATCAAACTCTAGTACATGATATCAAAAATAAATGATATCAACAATAAATGATGTCATATAAATGATAGTATATTGATTTTTCAATACGCAAGGTTAACCATGAAGTTCATTCCATTTTTATCATTTAACTTAACCATAACCAATTATGTTTCAGCAACCAAGATCACAAGAAGAAACACCATGCACAAGAACACAAGAATTATCCTGGGAAACCCTTCTCAACAAGGGAAGAAAACCCAGCCAAAATCCTTTTCTATATTCTTCAAGAGAAATACCTTCACCATCAATAAAACCTAGCACACAAGAGGGTGCTCAAACCCTAGAAGACTAGCACCCAAGAGAGGTGTGTACTTTTCCCAAGAATGTGTACTTGCTGAAATTTCCAAACTCACATGAAAGATATGCTTCCTCAATGGGGAATTTACCTTTACTTATACTAGACTAAACCTATCAACAGAAGTGTCTATTGGCACAACAAGGCCGACCTAACTAGCTCACAATATAATTAATGTTAACCAGATTAATTATATTTTACATTAATTACCAGTCACATTAAGGTGGGGCCTACCTATACCCTTTACATTACAATTAGGGTTACAAGTAGGTCTGACTCTTGAACAATATAGAAAGGGGTATTATACACCCACTATTGTTCATCCACTAAGGGTACATCCATAGGAATGTCCATATCTCTGGCTCACTGCATTACATAGAAGAACCACTTCTTCACTAGTGTTGGCCACTAGGATCATGGTCACTTGTGATTGTCCACAGGCACGCCCACTCAATAGATATTTTTTCCCACTGCATTACACAGGAGAGTCATCTAGAGTTTCTCATCAACTCTTCTACTCAGAGGAGGATAATACACCATCTTCATTTATGTTCTCATGACGATTCACCCAACACTTTGGGATTTCACACATTCACCTTGTACTCAGCCATAGGCACGTCCAACTCTACATATCTCCTTTCTCAATGTGTTACACAGGAGAATCATCTAGAGTTATTCTCAACTCTTTGTAAGGAGGAGGCCATATCTACATTCCAACTCTGTCTCAGATAGGAACCACACACCCCTCTCAAGGGATTTCTCTCAGGTTTATAAGATGGAGAATGTTTCACATAGTTGCAATCATCAACACTCCCTCTTAGCTAGGGAGGCATTCTTCATCATGCCAAGTCTCACACGGATGTACTTTGAACTTTGTCTTGGTTGTAGTCATCAACACTCCCTCTCAACTAGCAAGTTAATTTGGTGAAGATGTCTGCAATCTGCTCATGTGTAGGAAGGTACTGCATGTGTACTTTTTTCCTCTACATCATATCTCTGATATAATTATGTTTTATCTCAACATGTTTCGATCTATCATGAAACACTGGGTTCTCAAATATCTTTACACACAGCTCTAGTTATCATCATAAGATCCATCTCATGATCAAGTAAATTTGTCAGAAGCTTGTGAAGCCATACTGCTTCGCACACTCAACGATACATACTCTGCTTCTGTGGTATTCAAGGCCATAGAGATTTTGTTTCCTACTGCATCAGGAAACCATGACAACTTTTATGGTAAGACAACAACTAAATTTTCTCTTCTGATCCACTGTACTCTCTTCTCAATATGTATCTGCATATCCTGCAAACTCAAGTTCACACTGGGGGAATATCTCAATATATTCTTTACTGCTATCAAGTTTGTCTCGGCTGGCTCATGGATTGTCTAAGTACATTCATTACAAGGCATGAATAAGGTATGGTGTTAGCCAGATGCATCAATGGTCCAATCAGTTGTGGATCACTCCCGTATGAAGCATCATCATTCATTTTCTTCAAATCCATCACGGTGGTTTTACATTTTGTTATACTAAACTTCTTTAATATTCCCATTGTATATTTTCCTTGACTTAGGAAAATTTCATTGGTCCTCAATCATACTTCTTGTCCCAAGAAGTAGTGCATCATACTTAAATCCTTCATCTCAAAAATCATAAGTCAAGGCTTGCTTGTTTTCAACAACAAGGCTTTATGAGTATGTTATCAAAAATCAATCTCTCGTCACCAACATTGTAGTAATATAGGTTTTGGATCAACAATACTCTTGTTGATGCCCAAAATCATCAAGAATCCATTCATATGATATAGTTTCCAACTCATGGATGGTAGTACGGATGCGTAAGTGTATTGGTCTTATTGGATCAAGTGTCTCATCATAGACAACTCCCTATGTTTGTGAGAGTCCTCTAGTTTTGTATTTCTTTACACTTTCGTCAAATGCATGCTTTATCTACTTGGAAGTTACCACAGACTTCCCTTATGGTTTTTGAATAATATCTTATACGTCATTCTTTAAGATACACTGGTATTATTCTATTATGGCATCTTGCCATACTCATTTCTCTTTTTTTTTCTTCAATGAAGTGGCTCATGACTGAAGGATAGTTTTGAAAACTATTTTTCTTTCTCAAGGTGTCCCTTGAGGGACTTGTATGTCTCTATGTATTCTAGCAGAGTTTTGTTGATCCTGGGCATGCCTTTTATGCTCCACTGTAATATCTCTGGTTATATCAACTGGAGCAACTGGATTAGTTGGAATAATGTTTGTCTCCCTCTGAACTGCTGAAGGGGGGAGAAGGTATTGTCTCGTTCTCAATCTCCATCTGAGATTCTTTGGGTCTGTTGAAAGGGAATATCTTCTTTAAGAACAACATCTCTTCTTGTATCACATAATAATCAATCAAATATGGTTTTGGACTCCCGTACCAGGGATAATGGTCCAAGCCTTTGAGGGCTCCCATACTAGGGGTAATATCCTTCATTTATTAAAAAATGCAATCAACTATAAAATTAGAGATAAATTGATTTATCTGGTTTGTATTCATGTTTCATCTTTATAGGAAGTACTTCTCCTCTCTATTGTCTTCATTCTTTTGAGGTGGAACTGGATCAATGTCAGCGGTAGAAGCATATTGTCTTCCCTTCTTCCTGGTTGGACAGTTTCTTTCATAGTGTCCATATTTGTCACATCTGAAGCACTGAATTTCTGAAACATATCTTCTTTGATTATAACCTGGGTTTGATGAAGACTTTTCATCTTTGAATGTTTTTCTAAAGTTTCTTTTGAATTTTCCTCCTTTCTTTGTATGCAATGCAAGAGCATGATTTTCTTCTGAGGAGTCTTCCACTCTATTTCTAAGTCTAAGTTCTTCTTGAGTAAAATTTGTCCATAGACAATCAAAGGTTGGTAGACTTTCTATTCCACTGATACTCTGAAGAAAAGGCTCCCACTATTATGGAAGGTTGTTGAGAGTGGTTAATACAAGTTATCTATCAGATGTGATTTCTCCAATGGTTTCTAGTTGTTCTTTAATCTCTGATATCTTCATAAAGAAGATGGAAACTGTGTCACCTTTCGTCATCTTGGTACTTTGAAGTTGGCTCTTCAAGGTAAGAGATATAAGGGTGTTTTCACTTTCAAACATTTCTTTTAATTCTTCATACATATCATAAGTTGTCTTCAGGTTGGCAATACGAGGTAAGATATGATCTCTTACTGAGTAGATGATTAATTTTCTTACTTTGACATCTTCTTCCTTTCTTATCTTTTTCTCTACAAATGTAGTTGTGTCTGGTAAGGTTTTAGTTACCACATCCAAAAGGTCATGTTCTTAAAGAGTGACCTGAAGCCTTGATTTCTAGGATCTGAAGTTGCTTGCTCCATCAAGCATATCTTCTACTAAGGCTTTGTTCTTCATTTGTTTGGTTTCTTCAAACTCTCACCAACTGGATTTTGAAAACCTAATGATTAGGTTGAATTAGTAACATTGTATTTTGTTGGACTTATGAAAGCCGACAATCAACTTTGATAGTGTCACATAAATGCTTTCTGAATTAAGAAAAATGTTTCTTCAAGAAGTTCCAGAAATCTAAGATCAAGATTCTGCAAAAAAAATCGACACCCTAGAAACCCTATGGCCAAAAACTCAAAATCCTTGGAATTTGATTTTGAAGGTCTCTGGAGATGCGTTGAGGAGGTTCATACAACTTGGTCCAATTTTTATCTCCAACCTCCACTTATAGAGAGGTGAAAGGGATGATCAAGTGAGGGTCGTACGAATTTCTGCAGAAACCCTAGAGGTCGTATGAAAATGCAGAAGGAGGACGGTTTAGCCTTTTGAAAGCTTCTGCAAGGGTTCTTCAAGACCTATGCTCCGATACCATGTTGATTTTTCAATAAGCAAGGTTAAGCATGAATTTCATTCCATTTTAAGAATTTAACTTAACCATAACCAATAATGTTGTAGCAACCAAGATCACAAGAAGAAACACCATGCACAAGAACACAAGAAGTATCATGGGAAACCCTTCTCAACAAGGGAATAAAACCCAACTAAAATCCTTTGCTATATTCTTCAAGAGAAATACCTTCACCACCAATAAAACCTAGCACACAAGAAGGTGCTAAAACCCTATAAGACTAGCGTCCAAGAGAGGTGCACACTTTTCCCAAGAAGGTGTACTTGCTGAAATTTCCAAACTCACATGAAAGATATGTTTCCTCAATGGGGAATTTACCTTTACTTATACTAGAATGAACCTGTCAACATAAGTGTCTATTGGAAAAACAGAGCCGACCTCACTAGCTCACAATATAATTAATGTTAACCAAATTAATTATCTTTTACATTAATTACCAGTCACATTAAGGTGGAGTCGACCTATACCCTTTACATTAAAATTAGGGTTGCAGGTAGTTCTGACTCTTGAACAATATAGCAAGGGATATTATACACCCACTAGTGCTCATCCACTGGGGGTACATCCATAGGGATTTCCATATCTATGACTCACTGCATTACACAAAAGAACCACTTCTTCACTAGTGCTTAGCCACTAGGATCACGTTCACCTGTGCTCGTCCACGGGCGCATCCACTCAACCGATCTTCTTTCCCACTGCATTACACAAGAGAGTCATCTGGAGTTTCCCATCAACTCTTCTGCTCAGAGGAGGCTAATACATCATCTTCGTTTCTGTTCTCATGACGATGCACCCAGCACTTTGGAATTCACACGTTCACCTTGTTCTCAACCACATGCATGTCCAACTCCGCAAATCTCATTTCTCATTGTGTTACACAGGAGAATCATTTGGATTTTTTCTCAACTCTCTGTAAGGAGGAGGCCATCTCTACGTTCCAACTCTGTCTCAGATAGGAACCACACACCCCTCTCAGGGGATTTCTCTCAGGTTTGTAAGCTGGAGAATGTCTCACATAGCTGCAATCATCAACATAGTACAAGATATCCGCAATAAATGATGTCAATCGCTGCAAATTTAACCATCAAAATCTAGTACATGATATCAAAAATAAATCTAGCAATGACTAGTCAAACTTCCAATGATTAAAGCAAGACTTTGGTGGTGATTAGTGGTTGTTATGTGATGTTATCATAATTTTTTTATGACATCCAAGTGGTTGCAGCAAACATTTGCTACAACAACAATATCTAACCATAGAAATCAACAAGTAAATCATCCAAATGATAGCCAATAATTAGTAGAAAAGTAATCTAGGTTCACAAGTAAATTTCAGCAATAGAATAGTCAGCAAAGACTGAAAGAAAGATGATTTTGCAGAAGCCCTAATGGTTGTAGCATTAATTTATAATATAAGAGATAATTAGTTGGCTAAAGAAGACACCCTTAGGAACATAAGAAATCTTATAGTATATAGAATCAGTTTCAACTTAGACAATTGCAATATCTCAACATTTCACATATACCAATGTAATAATTTTATATCTCCAATGAAAATATATTAATGTCTTATCAATTGGGTTAATGGATTCTCTTGTGTAAGAGATAGTTTTGTTACTTCTCTAGGGGTGTAAGCCCTTTTACTCCCTAAAGAAAAAAAAAAATAACAAGGTAAATCTAGGAGGGTGTAAGCCCTTTTACTCCTCCTAGCAACGTTTGCAAAAATATAACTTATTCAAAGATAACAAGGTAGAATTGATGGAGGGTGTATGCCCTTATACTCCTCCAAGGGTCTATGTAAATTAATGCTTGAAATAAGAAGAAACCAAATAACAAATGCAAAAATTCCTTACCAATTCCATGAATAACATGAACAAGCCCTTATTTATCAAGTATATTCCACCAACATAACAAGAACAAAGCATCCAAGAGATATCACCTAGATTTCCTTCACCAATAGACAAGTAATATCATCCACAAGACATTCAAGAGAGAGATAGAGCAAAATTCCCAAGTAGGGAGAAAATTTCATCCATGTAATATGTTATTCTCAAGTGAGTTCTGATTAAAATGAAAAATGAAAATACATTTAGTTATATAAGGTCTTGTAAAACCAATTTGTCCACTTATATAAATTCAACTACAAATTAGGGAGGTCGGCCTCCTCTATTTTTCATTTTACAACTTAAAATTCAAAATTACATAAAGAAATATCCCTTTTAGGGGTGATGTCATGCCCTAAAGGGTGATGTTAGGCCTATAGGAGAGATGTTTTGACCCTTGACGAAGAACATTGGGCCTCCAAAGGACATATCCCCAGCTACCAGGTGTCATAATGCATTAAGTGTCTCTCTCTCCATCAAACCAAGTCACATCACCATCAACCATGAGAGCCCCATCAAAAACCCTAAGCCCATGTGACATCTAGGGCATAAAGTGTGATGTTTTAGGCCTTCCAAGCCCAACGTTGGGGTGAAATGAGATGGAACATGGTCATATCATGGCATCCAAGTGCCTCCAAAGGCAATGTTCCTCCTCCCATGTGTCTAAGGAGAGGGGGCGCATCATCCAACCGGTGGGCTTCATGCCCCAATGAAGGTCCAAGCAACCTTATGCCTTCATGATAATACTTCCACCTGGTAAGGCCATGCAAAGAAGAACATATTCACCCTCTGTGGGTCCACAAGTCACAAGTATCATGTAAATTAATCCATATCTAATAAAATAACCACCTAAACATGTGCATCAAATTCCCCCTTTTCAAAATAAACAAATGCTCAAAGGCCTCATACAACTTGCCAAATTTAAGTATGGAAAGGTTTTCATGGTGACCTATTGGATAGATCATTCCCCAAGTCAAGGAGTGTTTCTCAAGTGGACCCTATCTAAGTCATGTAAAGAGTATGAGGTGGATGGGGTGTGACTTTTGGGTATGGGGTTTTCTTGACATACAAGGGATCATATTGTCTCATTTATAGGTACATTTGTTGAGGATGTGTTTTCTCTTGAGTTACCAACTATTTGTCATCTTTCCAATCTCTGATTTCATTTATAATTTGCAAATTTTAGGGTCCCCCTTTTAGGGTTTCCAAGCTTTAGCATTAATTTTGGATCGGGGCGAGAACTGAGTAAGTAGAGCTCAAGTTGGATTGGTTTTTGATGGTCCTTATTTGTTGTGTTCACTTTCTTTTCAGCATTAGTTTCTTATTCTTTTATAGTAGTTTTATCTTCCTCTAAGTTGTCAACCCCTCTTCTTATGAAATGAGGTACAATCCCTTCTTGGGTCAGTAATTCTTGAAAACCCAAAAGGTGACGAAATGAAGGGAAGTGAGTGTGCAAAATGATAAGTATGGACGGGAGTGGTATGATGACTTTTCAAGGAGACCCCCCAGTAGAAACCCTATCCCCGAGGGTGACCCACATGTTAGGAAAACATGTCAACCACCAAGGTGAAATGAGGAAAAAGGCATAATTTCCAAGTAAACATTTTCAAAATCATGAAAGGACCTTTTGCAACATGTTCAAATGTTTCATTTATTAGAATGGCACTTACCACAACACTGGACTTGTTACCTCATGGAGAAAGACCTGTTGTTATTTGTGATCCAAGATGGGTGTGGTGGATGTTGTTGCCATCAATCAGATAGTGATGTGTGGTGAGTGAAGGGATATTCCTATTGATATTCCTCTCAGTACTCCATGTCTGCAACTTGTGGGCCTCAAGACATCATCTCCTTAGTTATCCTTAGAAATGGGGGATAACACAGTCGAGACACCCTATGTGCATCCTGACCTCCAATCTATCATCTCCAAACACTAGGTTGTTTTTTTTCATTCCCCATGGACTTCCTCCTTCCCATGATGTTCATGATCATTCCATTCCTTTAGTACCGAGTATCCTCCCTACAAATGTTCACCCTTATCATCATCCCTTTACCCAGAATAATGAAATTGAGAAAATTGTTCAAGAATTGTTCGAAGCAAGTGTTGTTCGTTATAGTACCAACCTCTATTCCTCTCTTGTGCTCATGGTACTCAAGAAAGAAGGCACTTGGCCCCGAATTTCACTCCCACAACAAACTCACCATTAAAGACAAATTTTTCATTCTTGTCATTGATAACTTGTTGGATGAGTTGAGCAGTGCCCAGTACTTTACTAAACTTGATCTTTGTTCTGGCTACCACCAAATACGTATGAAAGAGAAATATATTCCCAAAACTTCCTTTAGAACTCATAAGGGTCATTATGAGTTCTCGGTCATTCCCTTTGGCCTGTGTAATGCTCCCTCCACTTTCAAAGTCTCATGAATCATGTCTTTTGTCCGAAACTTTGTCATTTTCTCTTAGTTTTCTTTGATTATATTCTCATCTATATTAAAATTTGGGAAACCCATCTTGCCCATGTGGATCAAGTTCTACGTCTACTCTCTCAGCAAAAACGTTTCCTCAAACCATGTAAATGTTCCTTTGGAGCCTTTGAAGTGGAGTACCCAGGTCATATTGTCAGCAAGGATGGCATACGGGTGGATCCTAAGAAAATTGAAGCTATGAAGGATTGACCTCGCCCTAAAAATCTTAAGAGCTTGCATGGTTTTCTGAGTTTAACATGGTATTATTGCAAGTTTGTTCTGAATTATGGAAAAATCATCGCATCTCTCACTACTCTTCTTAAAAATTATGTTTTCACTTGGACTCCAGTTGTTGATCAATCCTTCCACGCCTTGAAAAAGGCTATGTGCACGACTCCATTCCTAGCTCTTCCCGAATTCACAAATACTTTTGTCCTGGAATGTGATGTTTCAGGAAAAGGAATTGGGGTAGTCCTCATGCAAGATGGCAGGCCTTTGGTCTTCACTAGAAAATAAATTTTGGAGAGCCATTTAGGCCAATCAATATATGAAAAGGAAATGTTGGTTATTCAGCATGCCATGGATCTATGGCGTCCTTATCTCCTAGGACAACACTTCTAAATTAAATTTGATCACCAGAGCCTCAAGTATTTTCTGGAACAACGAATTTCATCCCTGGAGGAACAAAATTGGGTGACCAAGCTATTTGGATATGATTATGATATCATTTACAAAAAGGGAAAAGAAAATGTGGTTGTTGACACTCTTTTTCAGGAAGTATGAAGAATAAGGGTCCCTCTTTTCCCTCTCCTTCCTTGTAACAAATTGGCTATGTTATCCCCCATCCCTAGGGATAACTAAGGAGATGATGTCTCAAGTCCCGCAAGTTGCAGACATGGAGTATCGAGAGGCAAATCAGCAGGCAGATCCCTTCACTCACCACACATCACCATCTTATCGATAGCAACAACATCCACCACACCCAGCTTGGCCCATAGAGGACAACAAGTCTTTCTTCATGAGGTAACAAGTCTAGTGTCGTGGTAAGTGTCATTTTGATATTTGAAGAATTTGAACATGTTTCAAAGGGTCCTTTCTTGATTTTGAAAACATTTTCTTGGAAATTATGCCTTTTACCTCATTTCACCTTGGTGGTTGACATGTTGTCCTAGTAAGTGGGTTACCCTCGGGAAAAGGGCTTCTAATAGGGGGTCTCTTTGAAGGTTCATCATACCATTCTCACACATACTTATCACTTTCCATACTTCTTCCCTTTCGTCTCCTCATCTTTTTGTTTTTCGGGTATATTGATCCAAGAATGCCTTATACCTCATTTCATGGGAAGAAGGGGTTGAAGGCCCAGACACTTGTATATGGAAAAAGATAAAATCCAAATATTAATCCTTCAGATGCTCTCCCTAATGGTCCTAAGAGAAATGAAATGATTCTCTATAAAAACTCAAGGACTTGTAAGATGAAACACATAAATAAATGTCTCACTTGTTGAGGGAATGCATTATGGTGTATTTTTCTTTCCTTGCACATGGCACTCAATGTGTTTTAGCCTCAAGTGGAATTGTGGTACTCTTTACTTTCCCTTGCATATAGTACTCAATTTTTGAACCTTAATCAAATTAATGGAAAATAAAAGGGCTTGGAAAAAGGTTGCATTGAAAATGAGGATACAACACACCCTCTACAAAGGCACCCATAAATGAGACAATATGATCCCTTGTGTGTTAAGAAACCCCATGCCCAAAAGTTACACCCCCATCCACCTCATACTCTTTTACATGACTTGGAGAGGGTCTCCTTGGGAAACACTTGACTTGGAGAATCATCTACCCAATATGGCACTATGACAACCCTCCCATACTTAAATTTGGCAAGTTGTATAAGGTCTTTGAGCATTTGTTTATTTTGAAAAGGGGGGATTTGATGCACATGTTTGAGTGGTTATTTTATTAAATATGTCTTACTTGTCATTATACTTGTGATTTGTGGACCCTTGGAGGGCGTACTTGTTTGTCTCTACAGGTCCTTTCCAAGTGGAAGTCTTATCATGGAGGCACAAGGTTGCTTGGACCTCCATTGGGGCATGAAGCCCACAGGTTGGATGATGCACCCTCTCTCCTTGGAAATATGGGAGGAGGAATGTTTCCTTTGGAGGAAATTGAATACCATGAGGTGATCACATTCCATCCCCTAGCATCCCAGCGTTGGCCTTTGGGGGCCTAAGATGTTATCTCCTAAGCCCTAGACGTCACATGGGCTTAAGGTTTTTGTTGGGGTTCTCATGGTTGATGGTGATGTGGCTTTGTTTTATGGAGAGAGAGACACTTGGCATGCACTAGAGCACTTGGTGGCATGGGACATGGATTTTGGAAGCCCAACGCTCTTCATCAAAGGTCAAAACGTCTCTCTTAGAGGCCTAGCGTCACCCTTTAGGGCATGACATCACCCCTAAAAGGGATTTTACTTTATGTATTTTCTAATTTTAAGTTGTAAAGGGAAAATAGAGGAGGTCGGCCTATCTCTTTTTGATGCTTTTTGGGTGCTATTGCTTGTCTATTGGAGGAATAAGCTAGGCGCTATCTCTTGGATGCTTTGTTCTTGCTATTGTGGTGGAATATTCTTGGTAAAAGGGGGTTTATCTTGCTATTTATTGAACTAGGTAAGAAATTTATGCTATTGTGTTATTTCTTCTTGGTTGTAAGGTTAATTTTGTTAAAAAAATGGAGTATAAAGGCATACACCCTCCACCAAGATCTCTCATTATTTTCATTGAATAAGCTATTTTTCAAAGGTTGCTACAGGAAGTAAAAGGGTTGACACCCTTGTAGATTTACCTTGCTAGGTTTTGTTTTCTCTAGGGAGTAAAATGGATTACACCTCTAGAGAAGTAACAAAGCCTAGCTCTTAAACAAGAGACTCCATTAACCCAATTGATAACGCACTAGTGTACTTGCATTGGATATTGTATATTCATGCATTAGTATACGTGAATTTATGAGATATTGCATTTGTCTAAGTTGGATCTGATTCTATATGTTTTAAGACTTATTGTGCCCTAGGTTCATCTTGATTGGCCAAGTATCTCTTTTTTTTGTTATAAATTAATTCTACAGCCATTAGGGCTGCAACAAACTCTTTTTTAACTTTTGTTTTACTCACTATTCTACCACTAAAAATTGCTTGCAAGCTGCCATATTAAATCTACTTGTTATTGGCTATCTTTTGGGTTGATTGTTTGTTGATTTTGGTGTCTAGAAATTGTTGTTGTAGCAATTTTTTCATACATCCATTTGGTTGTCATAAAAACGTGTTGATAATATCATATACCAGCCCCTTAAATACCACCAAAGTCTTGATTTAACCATTGGAAGTTTGACTAGTCATTGCTAGCTTTATTTTTGATATCTTATACTAGATTTTGAATGGTTAAATTTGCAGCTATTGACATAATTTATTGTTGATCTATATATTTTCATACTTCTGCAATTTTTGGAGAACAAGTTTTCTTGTCGATTCTCCAATGATCTAAGGCTTGGTTTATCATTGTTTTTTTGTTCCAGGCAGGGCTAACATTGGTTTGCAGGTATCCAACACTTGAAAACCATTCATCCTTTTACAAGACTCTCTCTCAATCTTTTATTTATATTAAAACTTGACCTATAGGGGTATTTTCTTATCATCATTTCATTTTCCATCTCAATCCCCCTAGGTTCACTGGGATTCCCCCCTTGTGGTGATTTCATCATCACTAAAGTGAGGGGAGTGTCTACCTAAGGTGACAGTGGGTAGGTACTCCTATAGTTGTCACACTTTTGTGGATTGGGTTGGGATTTTCCCAAGCTACAGACTATGCCATAACATTTTGGCATTGTTGTCGAGGAGGATCTTGAATCCTTTTTCGATCCCTAAAAACACTTGGTAAGCTATCCCAAATCCTTTTCCTAGTTTTCTTAGCGACTCCACCTATGGGAAGTTCCCTCTCCCCCTACTGATGAACTTTCTAAGATCATCTAGTGACTCCACAACCTAAGAAGCCACCTTTCCCAAAACCCCTTCCAGAAGGAAGATTCAAGCCTTCCAAGGTTTACCGAAGAAGGCCTCCTCATAATTCTCCCATTGTCAAAACCTTGTTCCAAGGTAACCTTCCCCTCGCTCCAATGGCTCATTCTTGGCTGGTAACCTTTAAAAACAATTGAACCTAGCCACCATCGTTGGTTGTCCCAACACCATGCCTAAAGAGTCTTGTTATCCATGATATCTAGGGATAGCTAGGAGATCATGTCTCGAGGCCCACAGGTCCTAGACATGGAGTACCGAGAGCGGGATTGACTTGAGCATGGCCCTGGAGGGCCCATCTTTCTTCTTCTCCGCCAGACTTGTCTTGTCAGCAGTAGCAGCTTCCATCACCACCGGCCTGGGCCTGCATCGGAGAGGACTCTTGCTCCATGAGGTAATTGGTCTGAGGTATCATGGTATGTGTCATATTTGATTGTTATAACCTTCTTATATATGCATTAGGTTCCTTTCATTTCTGATGATTGCTTGGAT
>ML778290.1:136701-167007 GCA_009831015.1 Picea engelmannii
CCACTTGAGAAAGGTCTTCATGAAGTGTCGGAGGTATGGCTTATCCTTAAACCCCAAGAAATCCTTGTTTGCTATGAAGGAGGGAAAGTTGTTAGGCCATATAGTATCAGCGGAGGGAGTAAAGATTGACTCTATCAGGGTAGAAGCAATTCAGACCCTGTCACTCCCCAGATCTAAAAAAGAGGTTCAGGCATTTTTGGGGAAGATTAATTTTTTAAGGAGATTCGTCTCAAATTTTGTCGAGCTGGTGAAACACATCACAACCATGCTCAGGAAGGGAAATGAAGTAAAATGGACCAATGAACCCAGGGAATCTTTTGTCCAAATAAAGAAGGCGTTGACTGAGGCACCTGTGCTAATCAGCCCCGATTATTCCAAACATTTCTTGATATTTTCTTTTGCTTCCTATGATACAGTAGCGGCAGTTTTGTTGCAGAAAAATGATCAAGGGCAGGAGAAACCTATTGCCTTCTACAGTAGGGAATTAAGAGACGCAGAAATCCGGTAAGAGATCATGGAAAAGTAGGCTTATGCGTTGGTGAAATCTCTCAAAGATTTCAGAGTCTATGTCTTGCACTCAAAGATCATTGCATATGTCCCCACAGCCTCTGTGAAGGACATTCTTATACAGCTCGACATGGACGGGAAAAGAGGTAAGTGGATCGCCAAGATTCTAGAATTTGATCTGGAAATTAAGCCCACCAAGTTGATAACAGGACAGGGTTTAGCCAAATTGCTAGCTAAATCCAATTGCAAAGCCTTAGGGATTAGTTTCATCAATGAGCAAGCTGAGTCATCCAACAGGAATTTTCAGGATGCCTTATCGCTGGCAGAATGTGCCTGGTATCGTGACATTCTGTATTTTTTGCAAGAATTGAAGCCCCCCGATGGAATGGGAAAAATCAAAGCGAGGGATCTTAAGCTCAAGGTAGTCAGGTATTGTCTCATTGACCAAACTTTGTACTGGAAGGACCCTCTAGGGGTATTTCTGAGATGCCTGAACTCGCAGGAGGCCCAAAAGGTTACGTTTGATTTTCATAGTGGCCTTTGCGGAGGCCATCATTTCTGGAAGACCACAGCCCACAAGATACTCCGAGATGGGTATTATTGGCCCACTTTGTTCCCCGATGTTTGCATGGAAATCAGAGCTTGCGCCAAATGTCAAAAGTTCTCAGGAAAGCAACAACTCAAATCACTGCCATTAAAGCCCATAGTAGCATCGACACCTTTTCAGCAGTGGGGGTTGGACTTCATTGGAGAAATTCATCCTCCCTCAAGTGGTCAGCACAAATGGATCCTGACTGCAATAGATTATTTCACCAAGTGGATAGAAGCTGTCCCCACCAGAAGCGCATCACACAAAGTAATTATCAGTATCCTGGAGGATATCATAGCCCGATTTGGCTGTCCCAGCAGAATCGTCACCGATAATGCTGCTTATTTCAAATATGAACCTCTAATTAAGTTCTGTGAGCAGTTCCAAATCTCACTAATTCACTCCACCCCCTACTATCCCCAGGGCAATGATTTAGCGGAATCCTCAAACAAAAGCCTGATAAAGATCATCAAAAGACTGTTAGAGGATAACAAGAGAGCCTGGGATTCAAATTTGAAGTTTTCTTTGTGGGTCGATCGTGTCACAACGAAGAAGTCTCTGGGCACTTCACCGTTTCAACTAGTCTACGGAGCAGAGGCGGTTTTCCCTAATCAGCTCGCCTTACCTGTGGCGAAGTTCTTTCAAGACTACGAGGGAGAACCAGATCATATCATCAGAAGAATTCATCAGATAGTGGAAGTGCAGCAGATCAGAGAACAAGTAAGGGACGCAGCTTATAGTCATCATCAGAAGATCAAGCAGGCTTTTGACAGAAAGGTCAAGAAAAAGGAGTTTGAGATAGGGGACTTGGTATTTAAATGGGACGCACCCAGACAGGATAAAGGCAAGCACAACAAGTTCGACGCCCTCTGGATCGGCCCCTTTAAAATCTATGAAATTTTCTCCAACAACACCTATGGGTTGCAGGATCTAGAGGGTGAAGAGGTTTTCAACGGCCCAGTGAATGGGCATTTTCTGAAAAAATGTTTTATTTGATCCTTAGACGGCTCCTCTGGTTGTAAATATTGTCTTTTACTTATGTGTTTATTTTCTTTTTTATGTTTTCGGTTTAATAAATGACTCCATAGCCCAACAACAAGGCACTGAAGCTGCGGAATGAGTTATTAGAGCATCGCAGGGAAGACTCTATCCCCCATGGAGCCTAATGTTAGCAATATTTCTTGTCTCGGGACTAGGCGTACTCAGGTCTGCAGTTGCACGAGAAGCACCTGAGCATATCACAAGAGAATCTCATTTTTGTAGCAGCAAGTAAAGCAAGAGAGCGGGCAAAGTTTTGTCTTCAGCAGTCGGGAATCATCCTTAAAGCAAATCGACGGTCAGAATCTTACAGAGGAGATCGACGAAATCCCGTCATCCGTTAGATCTCGAGAAGTTGTGCTGAGGTTAAGCCCTAGTGTGCGGAGGAGAGTCGGGGTTCAGTTCATCGAGGAATCGGATTTTTGGAAGACAAGAACTCTTGCATGTAGGAATCGTGATCTGTGATTTCCCGACTGGATCAAAACCGTCCGATAGGAGGGACACGTGGCGAGAGATCCCGCAGAGTCGGGGATCGGGGAACTGAAAGTCTCGTGCGCATGACAGTGGAAATCGCAATATCCTAATACATGATTTCCCCGACGGAGTTAAGGACCGTAGTGGGGGACAGGTGTCGGAAGGTGCATCGACATATCGTGAACTCGGAGGGTCGTGAGTTAGAGCTGCAAAGATTTACGTCCAGAGTCGCAAGATCATGAGAAGCGATATCTCGGCAACCGCTGGTTAGCATGTGGGACCGCAAGAACCAGTGGAATACAGGTGGCAGGCTTACGTGGCAAGGAACGGACCGTTGACAGGTCAACATCCATGAGCCATCAGGTTTCAGGGAATCGCGAGTCCGGAGGAGGTGTGCTTTTTCACATCGCAAACAGTGAAACCCCGATGGAGAGTATGGTCGAGGGCATGTGGTAGCGGTCGTATGGACCATGGTCTAACCAGGAGGGCTCATCGGGAAATTGGAAGCTGAAGGCCCGATAGGAGGGTAAAACCCCGATCATGGAGGCATGGTCATATGCGTCAGGAGTTAAGCTCAGGAGGGCTCGCGCGTGAAAGGAGGTAAGGAGTTCTAGACAACAAGAACTGTGAAACCCCAAACCCTGATACAGAGCCGAGGATATCCACAGTCAAGTGCTGGAGGATATGAAGGGATTGGAAAGGACCTGTGGATTGGGTTGTTGCAGCAGTGATTCCCAAGGGAATCCAAGGAGCCGCTTCAGCTCAGAAGAGGAGATTTAAAATGATCCTGAAAACGGGAAGGCACGGTGAGGTCCCAGGTACCGATTTAATGTGGGCTAATTCCTAGTACCGGCTGGAAATTAATGGAGAAAAGAAAGGATGGCTCAAAACTCACATCACTCATTTATTGCAGAGTATGGAGACCTCGGCTGAAAGTCTACCCGGGAGGATCCCCTGTACTGGTTCTCTTTAGGAAGGCCACGCCGAGTCTTCAACTCGCCAGAGGAACCTGCACACGCCAAGTCAACATTCAAAGGGCTCAACTACTCCCTGGCGTGAGCCATACTGACTTAAAGAGGCGTATGACGGGGGAATGGAGGACAGAACTGATTGAGGGGACGCCATCCATTGAAAGTTATGAGATGCCTCTGCCAGGGAAAAGGAAGGAAAGAGTATATGTAGGCATTTTTTCCATTTTGTAAAGGATCGATGGTTGAGAAGAGCTCCCTATTGTAATGTTTTAGCAGCTATTTCAGTTTCCAGCTTGTGTATCTGTATATGATATTTCTTGTTTTATGACAGACGGTTCTTCTTTACACGTCTAGTTTTTCATCTTATGCTAGGAAAGTTCGTGATTGACTGAGTCGCGTGAATTGTTGCATTTATGTTATGATAAATGATTTATCGTGGCATTATTGTGTTTTCTAGTGTTCTGTATTTAAATGCAAGAAGACCTTGCGTTTGGATGCCTTCTTCTACAGTCTGTTAGGAACCTGTTGTTTTTAACAGACCTTCTCACTCTTCTCCATAAGTCTTCCCCCTGTTCACCCTTTACTACAGCTCACTGTCTGAAATTTACGCAAGACCTCACTTGCTCATGCATACCTGGCCTATTTTCAGAGTTGGAACACTATCGTTTCGAGTTACCTTCCATTTGATCACCCATCTATGAACCATCGTGACATAAAATTGATGGGTGTCGGGCTCTTCTCCTTCTAGCAATCCAGGAGTGACTTCTGTCGCCAACACTTCCTGACAAGGTTTCTTCCCCTGTTAATTTACTAACTTTTCTCCCCCTTTGTTTCTAAAAGGGTATCCTTTTTTGAGAAGGTTTCTTCTCTTGTTATTTCTGCAGGATGTCATTTTCCTCATTTTGTACATCAGAATGTTGTTTTTGCGTATGTCGTTGTCTTACTGGAACACTGTGCAATTGTAGCTCATTTTATTCAAACAACTCTTGGATTTGCCGATTGATTCTCATTGATCTCTAACTAAGATACCAATTGTTTTTATATCATCCGCCTTGACATATGTACTCTCAACAATCTTATGTAGCCTAAGATTATAGCATATGTATGCTTTCTTAGTAGAAGCATATCCAATAAGGATACCTTCATCATATCTAGCATCACATTTTCAAAATTCTCATCATGCCTTTTGATGTAATCCTTACTTCCAAAGACCTTGATGAATTTTACTGAATGAGCTCTTCCAAAACGGGGTTCACAAGGAGTCTTACTACTATTAATCCTGAGCTGACCTCTGTTCAATATGAATATTGATGTGTTTATAGCTTCCCTCCAATATTAATACTAATTGATGTAATATCCATTAGATAGTTGGCTTCATTGAGCATAGTGTTTGCATCTTTATGGACATAGATCTTTTTTTTCTCTTCTAGAAGGAGTTTCAGTGTACCATTAAAATAGGATTGAAAGATTTGTAAGATAATCATCACTCAATTATTTTATTTGTTCTATCGTTGGAGATTCATCATCAACGTCATTATTATGTGCACCAGTAGCTTCTTTATTCTTGTCTTGAGAATATACCTGCTTAGTAGTTTCATCCTCCAAACTCCTATCATTAACTTCATCAATTTCAGGAACAATATTTTCCTCATCTTTCTTGTTTGCTACTTCAGATTTTATTTTCCATGTCTTCTTATTTACTCTTGTTTTCATATTGTGTGAATCATTTCTTATTGGTTGTCTTCTTGAGTTCCAGCAGTTATAGGCTTTGTGGCCATATCCACCACAACTATAGCATCTCATAGTGTAACAAGGTGCAGCAATATGTCCAACATGATTGCAGTTCCAACATATTATACTGTTGTTGAATCTACCGACTTTCTTTCTTCCATGATGCCTACAATCCAAGAATTTATGACCATATTCATTAAAAGAAAAACAATAACTGTTAAATACACTCTCATACCTTCTTTGATTCATCCATGAAGGTGTCTCTCTTCTGAACTTTGTTTGAGGTGTATGAGTAGCTTCTGGATGTCTTCCTTGATCTGATCTTCTAAGTTTTGTAGTGTTTCTTTTATTCTTTGAACATGAATAACCCGCATCATACTTGCTTTCCCTTTTTATAAAAGAAAGACTTGTATCAGACCTGTCTTCACTTATTACAAATGAAGGACTAGCATCAGGTTTCTTGAGATTTCTATTTTCTTCCTTGTTGTAGCCAAGACCGGTTTCATCATATGGTGATCTCCGACTATCCAAAATCTCATATAGGGTCATGGAGTTGTTCAAGAACTTGATTTGGGTGTCTAACTTCTCAACCTTCTTTCTAGGATTCACAAATTCTGCTTCCATCTTATGACAAGATTCTTCCTTTTTGTCCAACTGGTTCCTTACTACCTCTTCTCTCCTTTTGGATTCTTCAAGTTGGATTTTAAGATTGACATAGATTTCCCTTAGTTCTTTTAGATATGAAAGGTTTTTGCTTGAGACATCATCTTCCTTCTTTTCTTCTTTTTCTTCCATATTGACTTTTGCTTCAATGTCTGAGTATTTTTCAAAAGAATCTTCATTACTAGTATTATTGTAGACTGAACTTTGTTCTGATTGAAATGTTTCATATGACTTCTCATCTGAGTAGAGGTCTTTTATCTTGTCCCAAAGTTCCTTTGCAGAGTTACATTCACCTATATTTTCTTTGACATCATCAGGTAGTCCATCAAGGATTGTACTCATTACCATTGAGTTAATTTTTTTGTCTTTCTTTTGAGTTGGAGTCCTTACTCTATTTGGTGGGAAATAATCAGTGATCACTGAATTCCATACATCATGTCCCAATGCCTTCAGATGACTTTCCATTCTTATACTCCAAAATATGTATCCTTCTTTTCTAATTATTGGAGTTCCATTCTCATTGTAAATCTTTTGTCTATCCATGTGTGCTTAATTTGATCTTCCTTTCAGTTTGTTAGACTATGCTTAAAGAAACCTGGCTATGATACCAATTGATGGAAGTATCTAGCAATACTGAGAGGGGGGGGTGAATCAATATTGCCTACTTTTTCTTTTTATCTTCATCCATATTAATCACACATATTAATTATTCAATTAAGTAATATATGAGGAACAACAAACCCTTATGAACACAAGATTTTATCGTGGAACCCAACAGGGAAAACCACCAAGTCTTTTCTCATTAATAAAATTTCTTTTACAAAATTGTTTTCAAGATACAACTTGATGGAGAGATATTCCCCAAGTTTCTTCATCTACAACTGAAAGGAAGTTACCACACCCCATTTACCAGCTACAACTGGAAGGATGCACCCACACCCTCATTCACCAGCACCAACTAGTAGGAGGCTTTGATCCCTTGTTTAGTCAGCCACAACTGACAAGGAAGCACCAACTCCCTTTGTTCACCAGCACCAACTGGTAGGAGGCTTCGACCCCCTATTTAGTCAACTACAACTGACAAGGAAGCACCAACTCCCCTACAGGATCCAACCTTCCCTTGCACCACCCAACCACGCTTAGTTTATAATGCAATTCAATATCCTCTGCTCTTCATTGAATTTGACTCATGCATCCATTGTTGTCCTTTCTACTTGTCTGTTTAAGCCTCTGCTTGTATGGTCTTCTTTATCAAGTTTTGGATTGCATAAATGTTGCTTTGTCTTCTTCTATTCTTGATCTTCAATTAGACATTCACAGGCACCTTAGAACGAAGAGTTCCTCATCTTGGACTCTGCTCCTGTTTTATATCTTCTAATGTGAACCACTGAGACACTTTCTTCTCACCACTTTTTCTCGTTTATATAATCTTCAAACGGGTGTGAAATTTAAAACAATGTGTCCCTTTATTTGAACCATTGTACCTTTTCATTTAAAAATGATAATCTTAACTTCAATTAATATCATTTTTCCTTTTTATTCTTTATTCATATTTTCATTATTTATTCTCTTTTAATCATGACTTTGTATCGGTTCATTATACCGTGAAGGTTTTTCATAATTTGATCATAGTCATGGATCAATTTAATCCTTTATACTCGATATCAAATCTCTTTTACTTCACAGAGATCAGATTCCGTGGAGACGCTTCCTTCAAGCCATTTCACATGATCGTGCGTTACAGAACCACTGGCTCAACAATTTCAACAACGCATTACACTCTGCAATGTCAAACCTCTTTACAATATGACCAATGGCGGTGACCTCATGCTTAGGCGAGACAAGCGCATGAGCGCTTATCAAATGAATGGACACAATTCATTCTCTTGATACGATGGACGGCTAACGAGGTTTCGATACTTTTTCGTTTCGAGTCTTCATGACTCCACTGTATTACTAAAATCATGATTACGATATTGTCGGTCAGTTCGAATGGCTCATATTACCCACTGAGATGGACGTCTCATGGGGTTTCGGCTTTTCGTCCTTTGGGTCTTCGAGACATTGCTCCTTACAAAACTCCCGGTTGCAATATCTCCGATATGATCAATCGGTTCACGTCTCTTCCATGGAAGAGATCATTGGTCCACCTTAAACCTTAATTTGATCCCTTCTTTCCTTAATCGAACGGTTGTGTCTTAATCAGGTGTTGAGATGTGTGGCTGCCAAGATTTCATCATTTTTTCCTTCTAATCTTCGTGACCTCCAATAGTCCCTTTCGACGTTTTGGCATTCGGGACTTCGTGATGTTGGAGTTTTTTCTTATAACGAAAAACTCTCGAAGTGGTAACTCCCGATACTATGGATCATCTGATGTGTGTCCCTTTCGGAGTTTCGGCATTCGAAACTTCTAGACTATAGAGTATTTTCTTAGTTGTGAAATATCCCGAAGTAGGACTCCCAGAGTAACGTAAACGCTTACGTCACTTGATGATGTGTCACCAGCCTATTGGCTGCCACGTGTCATACATATTCGTGATTTTCACGTGCCTAAAATGCCATATCATCTTGACACTTGTTAGTGTCTTACTGTGCCACGTGTACTTGCTGATGTGGTCTTCCACACATTCTAGCTAACAAGGTTCGTTGACCAATAGTCTTGATCCAACGATCCTCCATCGTCTTCCAAATCCAACAGACCTTATTTGCTCATTCTTCATTGCCTTAATCCAACATTGTAATATGATCAATGGATGAGAGCAACCCCGAAGCAAACTTTTATATCGGATGAATTTCAGTATTTTGGGACTTTGTTTATCAAGACTTCGAGACATCAAACATGTAAAAACTCTCGAGGTGGATTTCACCAATTAGATCGGATGGCTTAGATATTAACCATGATCCAACGGTCCAGATCCTCTTTCACGATTTCGCGTTTTGCTATTTGGAAGGTTAGCACTTCCAGTCTTTGACTTTCCAGTCAGGGAAGTGCTAAACCAATGCCATGTGTCCTCTGGCTCAACGGCCAGGATTTTCTCTCGATCCAATGGTCTGGATTGGATCGTGAATACACATTTTTGTATTTCAAGAGGCATGCTCCATTCTCTCAACTCATAATTTTTAAATTCCCGAAATCCGGTATGCCACTCTTGTCAAATCGATGACCCACATCACTCCTCCTGATCGACAATCCTTAGCCTCAGTGATCCGATGGATATTGAGGCTCTCGAAGCAGATCAATGGTTGACAACTTTCCTTGATCCAATGGTCTGGATCTAATCGGGACTTTGCATTTCGTGATGTCGGGAGTTAGAGCACCTCCCTTCTTTCGACTCCTGATTTCCTGATATCCAATATTCTGAGACTGCTTACATTGAATCGACGGTCCATGACCCTCCATGATCCAATGGTCCAGATCATATCACGACTTTGGAGTGTTAAATAACTCCTAGGCGTATCCTCCTTGCTGCTCCACTGGATCCGACGACTGACGGGTATTTCGGCTAATCCATCTCAACCTTTTAGCCGCTTATCCTATCCTTCCACTTTGAGAGGATCCGACGGCTATCAGAAATTATAACTCTGATCAGATGACTGTTGAGCCTTCTCGCCTTTTCTGTGCATTGTTCAACTTCTCAGCCTTTTCCTGTGCAATGGTCAACTGCATTCTGCAATGTGCTTCTTCCATCTGAGCTTTGATCCTCATTCGCTAACCCTCCTAATATTTTGATCAAGGAATCATTATTGATCCTATCATGATCAATAATAGTCATGAAATGCTTCAGCCTATCTCTGCACAACGTTTTTCCTTCTGAGCTTTTGAGATTCATACTGTTCATTCTTCCTCCTGAGCTTGCACTATTGATTACTGCACAATGTTTGACAGTAATCATGTTCTTAACAACAGATCACAGAGTCTGTTGACATCAATGGAAATCTCTACTCTGTATGTAAACAACAGACCATCACAACAACTATTGATATTAATGACACACTGTCCAACAATCTCCTCTATATTTAAACAACAGATCATCACAACTGTTGACATCAGACTATTGACATAAATGGAAATCTCAGTTGTGGATGACAATCTCAACGGTGGTTATTCATCATTAACAATAGATCATCACATTGACTATTGACATCAATGACAATATTTCCAACAATATGATTATGGTCCATGACCAAATTATCTTTGAGGGTACGAAGAATAGTCTCTCAAACTGTAAGCGTGTGGTCAACCGCCTGGACCTTCGAGACACCTGGCAAGTATGATAGAACCGAAGGTGGCTTTTGTCCATATACCACTTCAAAAGGAGTCATGCAGGGAGTTGTATGGTAAGAAATGTTGTACCACCATTCAACTAGTGGTAACCATTGAGCCCATTGATTTTTCCTTTCCAATGCAAAACACCTCAAATATGTTTCCAAACACTTGTTCACAACTTCATTTTGACCATCAGTCTGGGATGATAAGTTGTGTTGAGATGCAATTGGGTGCCTTGTATCTTTGATAGTTCTTGCCAACAATTGCTGGTGAAAGTTGGGTTGCGATCAGAAACAATAGAATGAGGTATGCCATGAATCTTGAAGACTTGATCCATGAAAAGTTGAGCCACGATGGAGGCTGTAAATGGGTGTTGAAGAGAACAGAAATGAGCATACTTGGAAATATGATCAACTACCACCATGATGACTGATTTATTTCCCGATTTAGGTAATCCTACAATAAAATCCATAGAGATATCCCTCCAAATAGCATGTGGAATCGGAAGCGGTTTTAGGGTGTCGAGAGCTTTGACTATTTCTCCCTTGTTGCATTGACAAACATCACATTTGGCCACAAAATTGTGAACGTCATGTTTCATACCATCCGATAAAAAAGAACATTTGACTTGGTCATAGGTTTTGGTAAACCATAAGTGCCCAGCGATGGGTATAGCATGAAGCTTAGAAAGTACCATGGATTTAAGTTTTGATTGTTTACTTAAATACAAACGGCCTTTGTATCGAAGCTCATCATTGAGCTAAGAGTACCTTGGGGAAACTAGAGAATTGGCCTGCAATTGTTGTATCAAATGCGAACTTTTGGGATTGTGTAGCCATTCCTGGCGAACAGCTTGGAGCCAATCTAGTACAATGAAGGAGAGAGAAAAAATGGACCCTTCATCTTCATATTTTCTGGAAAGTGCATCAGCAACCACATTGTCTTTGCCTTTCTTGTAAATTATATCATAATCATATCCAAAGATCTTAGTCACTGATTTTTGTTGCTCTTGGGAGGAAAGGCGTTGTTCTAGAAAATACTTGAGGCTTTGATGATCTATATTAATTTGGAAGCATTTCCCCAATAGATAAGGGCACCAAATATCCATGGAATGCATAACAACTAGCATTTCCTTTTTGTAGATTGATTTGCCCAAATGTCACTCTGATAGTTGTTTGTTGGTGAAGGCCAAGGTCGACCCTATTGCATAAGGACTGCTCCAGTTCCTTTCCCAGAAGCTTCACATTCCAGGACAAAGGTCTTTTTGAAATCAGGAAGGGCTAGGACTGGAGTGGTGCACATGGCCATCTTCAAGGTTTGAAAAGTCTGAGCAGTTGCTAGAGTCTAAGTGAAAGAATTAATTTTAAGCAGAGCAGTGAGAGGTACTGCAATCTTTCCATAATTCTTAACAAACTTGCGATAATAACCTGTTAAACCTAGAAATCCACGCAATATTTTGAGATTCTTTGGGTGAGGCCAATCTTGCATAGCTTCAATCTTTTTAGAATCCACCCTGACACTGGCCTTGCCAACAAGATGACCCAAGTACTCGACTTCCGAGGTGCCAAAATCACATTTAGATTTTTTGAGGAAAATTTGGTGTTGAGAGAGTAGATGGAGAACTCGATCCACATTAACAAGATGGATTGTCTAGGTTTTACTATAGATGAGGATATCATCAAAGAAAACTAAGAAAAAATGATGGATAAAAGGACAGAAGACATGATTCATGAGGATTTGGAAAGTGGAGGGAGCATTACACAAGCCAAAGGGCATGATCAAAAACTCATAGTGGCCCTCATGAGTTCTAAATGCAGTCTTAGGAATGTCTACCTCGTTCATATGTATCCAGTGGTATCCAAAATTAAGATCAAGTTTAGTAAAGAACTGGGTGCCACTCAATTCATCCAAGAGGTCATCAATGACAAGAATGGGAAATTTGTCTTTAATGGTGAGTTTGTTAAGGGAACGGAAGTCAGGACATGTGCGCCAAGAAACTTATTTCTTACCAAACATGACCACAGGAGAAGAGTAGGGGCTTGAACTAGGGAGGATAACACCTGCATTGAGCAATTCTTGAACAATTTTCTCAATTTCATTTTTTGGGGAAAAGGGATGACGATAGGGACGGATATTGGGAGGAAGGCTTTCGGGGACAAGGGGAATGAAATTATCATGAACACCATGGGAAGGAGGGAATCCCTAGTGTTAGCACTGAGAATCACACTTAGACTGTTGTAAGTGTAAGCCCAGTACCCATCAGAATGTTTAGATTTGGCTAAGTGATTATATTAAAAAATGGATCAAACTGATAAGGTTCAAATCCTGATCTAATGCACGAAATTCCAAAGACTATATTCCAGCAAAAAAGGGCTATCATAATCTCCAACCAGCACATATTTGAAATATGAATAGAAGAAAATGCTAAAAAACATCAAGATGAATAGTCAATTTCACATCAGGCTTGATTGACACATTCAGATGGTTGAAATTTCATTAATTAGGATCCTTGTAATCAAGAACTAAAGATTTGCTCCAAGAAGAGATGCTTCACAAAATACACAGTAAATCATCCACTGCATAACTCTACTAACAAATATTTTAGTAAATCCTTTAGCAATAAATATTCCATTAGAGAAAGAAGACAAAGAGAATGGAAAAAGAGAGTAGCATAAGCTGATCTTTGACTACACAAGAATCCTCCATCCAGATATACAGAGTCTGAAAAATTACAAAATAGTAACAGTCTTTTTCTTATCACTCCAACCCATTCCTTCTCAAAATAAACTTCCATATATAGTAAATGATCTTTCTCTACCATAAGGAGGTATAAACCAAGGATATACATAGGATCCTCCTCCATTTAGGAGTCTTGTTACAAAAGATTCCAACAAAAACTTAACAAATTCCTATTTTTCGGGATCTTGCCTATTGTGATAAATGTCTTTTGAAACAGGTCATCCTGATTGATATGGAGATGGAACACATGTCTCTCATGTCCAAAAAACTCTTAGGAGACCATTTTTAACCTTCCTTTATAGGTGTCAACCTCCCAACAAGGCGAATATCCAAACAATAACCGCTATAGGAAATTTTGTAGTGTCATTGTAAAATAGTTATGCACATTTTGTACTGCCCTTTATGTGTCTGGCTAGGTGATTTTATAGCACCCTTTGTGTGTCTAATATCTCTCTAACCATAACACATTTTACAAAATTGAGATATTTTTTTGTTATTTGGTATGTGATGAACAAAAACCTCCTCCAGTTTTCAAAAATACCTTCCCATTTGTTCATAGTCCAAGTTTTAAGTTAGTCACTCAAAAATTGTAGAAGCTAGCAACTACATGTGACCCTTTACAACTTCATGTGATAACACCTGGGGAGTGGAAAAAAACAATTTATGTTTTAGAGAGGATGGATTGGAGGTCCTGCAGCACAAAGGGTGTCTCGGTAGATTGAATGGCATGGAGTTGTGCAATAATGCCATAATGACCTTTTTTGAGCATCTTTTTCATGCGATGGGAACTGATGATCTCCGGGGAACTGGCTGTGATGCCTTGGAACTTATATTGTTGGCCCTCCTAGTCGAATTGCATGGTTAATTCCCTAAAATCCATGAGAATGAGACCCAAAGTCCTTATCCATTCTGCACCCAACACAATGTCACAACCTCCCACGTTGATAGCAAACATATGAGATTTCATGTGGTATTGACCAATTTGGAGACACACATTTTCACAACGCCCTCCACATTTCATGGACCCTCCATTGGCAATCATGATTTTAAAATTATTTACGGAACGGATATAAAAATTAGTTTCTTGGGCAATGTGGTGATGAATAAAATTATGGGTGCTTCCACTATCAACAAGAATGATGACCTTCCTATGTTTAATGTAACCAATTAGCTTGAGAGTTTGGGGAGCAGAGAATCCAATGAGAGAATTTAGGGAAATGACAGGTTCTACTTTGGGAGGGTCTAAGGGAGGGGTCATGTAAGTGGGTTTAGGTGACACAACCACAAGGGGAGCCTCAACATAATCTTCTGAAACATCCTCTGAGATGGCCATAAAGATATTTTGTTCCTTACACTTGTGCCCAGGAAAATATGTGTCATCACAATTATAACAAAAGCCTTTGAGTTGGCATTCATCCATTTCGGCCCTGGTCAATTTCTACATCTTTACTGGAGTAGAAGGAAGAGTGGGAGTGATTGGTTTAGTGCGAGGAATAAAGGAGGGTTTTCGGTTTTGAGAAGAGAGAACCGGTTGTGCTTCCTTAGCTCTTTTATTAGTGTCCACCCAACTCCGAGGCCGAGCCATGAGGACATGGGCACGAATCTCATCCTTGAGGCAACTGATAAAACATTTTTGAAAAAAAGCATCAGACATGCCCTCTGTACGGAAATCCAATTGCTCAAAAGGCTATAAAGTCTTCCACTATCCTAGATTGTTTCAACTTTGTCAAATGGCCTAAATGGTTGGTGTCACTGTCAAAGCGTTCATAAATCTATAACACAAATTGTGTCCATGTTGTTGATGATTATTGTTGCATGATACACTCTCCAGGAAACAAACCTAAGAGAGAGCCCCTGGGATGGGTGTGTGGTTCCTATCTGAGACAGAGTTGGAACATAGAGATGGCCTCCTCCATACAGAGATTTGAGAAGAACTCTAGATGATTCTCCTGTGTAACGCAGTGGGAAAGGAGACCTGTTGAGTTGGGCGTGCATGTGACTGAGCACAAGGTGAACGTGTGAATTCCCATGAGTTGGGTGCATCACTATGAGACAGAGATAAAGATGATGTATTATCCTCCTCTGAGCAGAGAGTTGAGATGATGAACTCCATATGACTCTCTTGTGTAATGCAGTGGGAAAGAAGATTTGTTGAGTGGGTGTGCTTGTGGATGAGCACAGGTGAATGTGATCCTAGTGGTTGAGCACTAGTGAGTGTGGTTCTCCTATGAGACGCAGTGAGATAGAGGTATGGACATCCCTATGGATGTACCCCTAGTGGTTGAGCACTAGTGGGTGTATGAGATCCCTTGCTATATTTTTCAAGATTCATACCTGCATGTAACCCTAATTGTAATGTAAAGGGTACAGGTCGGCCCCACTTTAATGTAATTGATAATTAATGTAAAAGATAATTAATCTGGTTATCGTTAATTATATTCTGAGTTAGAGAGGTCAGCCTTGTTGTTCCAATAGACACTTTTGTTGACAGTTCAATTCTAATATAATTAAAGGTAGACTCATGGCCATTGAGGAATCATATATTTTGTGTGAGTTTGGAAATTTCAGCAAGTATATATTCTTCGGAAAAGTGTGCACCTCTCTTGGGCACTAGTGTTCGAGGGTTTGCAAGCACCCTCTTGTGTGCTAGGTTTTCTTGGTGGTGAAGTTCTTTCTCTTGAAGAATATATCAAAGGATTTGGTTCAGTTTTCTTCCCTTGTTCAGAAGGGTTTCCTAGGTTCTTGTGCATGGTGTTTCTTCTTGTGATCTTGGTTGCTGCAAAATAATTGTTTATGGTTTAAGTTAAATGCTAAAAAGGAATTAAATTCATGCTTAAACATTGCTTGTTAAAAAATCAACATGGTTTCATAGCATAGGTCTTGAAGAACCCATTGCACAAACAAATTTCAGGCATCATCTCTCTCCTGCAGAAACCGTACGACCCTCCTAGGGTTCCCATAAATTTCGTATGGCCTACTCTTCTGGTAGTTTTCATCACTTGGCACTTCGATGTTGGGGCTAAAAAGAGCATAGGGTGTACGGCCTCCTTCAGTGCACCTCCAGCAAGTCTCAAACTGCAATTCCGAGCATTCTGACTTTTTGGCCCTAGGGTTTATAGGGTTTCGATAATTTCTGCAGAAAATTTCAGAATTAGGTTTTTGCAACTATTTGAAGGAGCTATTCAACTCACCATTGCTATCTTATCCTTCAAAGGATTATTGTTAGCATTCAGAATTGCAACAAAACCTAAAAGTGCTAGCCTATCCTAGTCATTAGGTTTTCTAGCCTAGAGGACAAAGGTTTGTGAAGAATTCAAAATCAAGATGAGAAAAATCATGATGGGAGACAAGCTTGATGGTTCAAGCAAACTCAGTTCCAGGAAGACAATACCTCAAGGATATGAAGACATCAACATCTCAGCACTCTCAGGTATGGTCCCTACCAATGATAATACTTGGTTAATTGACAGTGGTGCCTCCAGGCACATGACCAGTCTTAGAGATCACCTAACACATTTTGTTGAGAAAGAGACACATCTACATGTTGTCCTTGGAGATGATGCCAGATATAATGTGAGAGGGGTTGGAACTTCTACCTTCCAACTAGATTCATATATGCAGCTTGATGGGTGTTATATATGCACTAAAAACCCTCAATTAAATTGTCAACCCGGGGTAAGTAAACTTAGAGTTGTAGAAAAATATATGCCAAAGGTAGAAGGGTTGGTGGTAGTATAGTCTAACTAGGGAAGGTAGCTATCTAAGGGATAATATATTTAAGCAAAGTTATCTAATGATCAAACCCTACTAAGCAAATTGAAACTATGTAACCTAAGTACTTTTGTGCCAAGGATCGATGGATAGTCCTAAGAAAAGCAAGTCAAAAACCCTATTCAAAGCAAACTAGTTCAGAAAAATACTAAGCATAATAATGAGCAACTAACAAAAGAAAACTATTTTAACTTGCCAACCTACATTCAATGAGAAACTACCCTATGAAAGAAAATAAAGAAACAAGCAAGCAAAAACATCGATCTAACCTATTAAATCAAATAGACAAGCAAGAAAAGACACCTAACTAACCTACTAAAGCAATAGATGACTATCTAACCTACTAAAGAAAATAGACAAGTAAGCAAAGGAAACTAACTACTGCAAGTAATCAAAGTAAAACTTCTCATTGAACAACTATCTATCCTAAGAGGCAAGTGGACTAAATGCTCAATGCAAAACTATTTATAATGCATGAAAGTAAATCTAAGAGGCAACTGGACTAAATGCTCAATGCAAAACTATTTCTAACGCATGAAAGGAAATCTATTTTATTGAAAGCAAGAAGAACTACCAACTAATGCTTAATCTATAATAAGAAAACTACTATCTAATCTATCAAAGCAAAGTCTATCTATCCTACAGCAGCAATAAAACTGTATTCTAATCTATGAAAAAAAGAAACTATATCTATGAAAGCAGGAAAACTATCCCTTCTAATCTACGAAAGCAAGAAACTATATTTAATCTACGAAAACAGGAAAACTATTTTTTAACCTATGACAATTCAAATATAATGTTGGTGGTTGTGTGAATGTCTTCGGTGTCAGATGATATCTCGATGGCACTTGACAACAAAGGACAATTCCAGTGGTATAAGCTCAACACTAATCTCAATGGCAAAGTGAAAGGTATGGATTAAACAATCCAATGAGATTTTAGCCATGACAAAACAATGTTAAATACCCTGCATATTCATATATGAACCATCAACAACATAACAAGATCATCATTATACTTCTACACTATGTAAGCAAAACTAGATTCAACCATTAACTAAGAAATATAATTGCAATTTAATTCTAGAAAGGAAATTACATAAAATGAAAACTATACTATATATATTCTAACAATTCAAACTGCAATAAAGAAATGATTAAAAGCATAAATTAAGACATGACATTAAAAAGGAAACTAACAACTACATTAACCAACAACTAAGTAAGAAAAATCTATATAAAAATGAGATAAGCAAGTTATAATGAAAAACTGGAATTAACTCTATCCATCCATCAAATCCTTGTCGAAGAGAACCCAAATAAAAACTTTGTTCTAGTCTAATTAAAACTTTGTTTTAAACTTAACTATAAAATCATAAAAGAAAGCATAATATAATATCTAATTATGCATGGGGTTAGTCTAGGGATTTGCAAATCCATTCCTAATATACAAGATCAATACACATTAACACATCTCATCATTCTAACCTGCAAAAGAGAATCAAAACAATTAAACTAACAAACTAATTAACACAATAAAAATATGCATGTATAGAAAAATAAATAAAACAATTAAATCATAAAATGCATGAACAACACAAAGATAGTTACCAGACTGTTGGTGGGCCCCCCAGCAAGTCGTGGTCACTCCCTAAAAGAGCACCACGAGCTCAACAAAAGGAATTCATCATTAAAACACAGAAACATAGTTTTATACAATTCTGGCAATTGAAAAATGCAAAAACAGAGCCAAAATCGTTTTTGGCTCTAACACGTGACTTCTTCTATTGCTTAACAATTATCTGACCACTACGGTGGTATTTATAATGTTTACAGACCAAGTGGTCGATCACAGGAGGTTCAAACCACTTCTAAAATTGGCAAATTTCATTAATGGTGCCCTAACTGCCGAAATAGAGCGAGCCAATAATCACCCACCATAACAATCCAAAATTGAGTTGTCAAGAGTTCAATAACTAGAGGGGATAAGGATGAACAAAACCCATGTTCCCGATTTGCCCATCACTGGCCGCCAATACCATAACCGCCAAGTCGCCCTCCGTTTCTGTGCAATATGCAGTGCTGGAAGGAGTGTCGGATCGGGTACCGAAACGAGTGTTGGAATGAGTGTCGGAAGCAGAAACGTAGTGCATTTTCGCCCTGTAACATCAAAAAACGTGAATCAGATCCTTGGAAGCGTGAAAACATGATAAATTATGCTCGATACAATCATTAAACATGAATCATACGTACCTTATGTCGATCATGTCGTTTTATCATAAAATTCTTCAAACAGCTCCTTCAAAAGATGAAAAACACATATGTACATGTGGAAAAAGTGCATAATAACCGTCATAAAAGTGATCATATCTTGGACCCAACATTACTCCCACACCTAAGATTTTGCAGGTCCCACTACAAACAAAAAGAAATGGCCCTTTATGACTAAACTTGCGAACGAGGGGGTGGATTAGCTTTATAAGGTTCTCCCTCTTGCCCAGGGGATTTTGATTTAGGATTTTTATGGTGTTTCAATTGCATCCAGAGACTATTATTGGTGGCAGTTAATATCATCAACCTAACGCTGTAGAGAATTCATCTTGGCTTGTAGGACAACGTTATCATGGCGTAAATGACAATTCAATGTTTCATGCTCTCTACGTTTTAACTGGAGGGTTTGGAGTTTTTGGAGGTTAATGATGACATGTGAGGAAGCCTTGAGATGTATATTATACCCTTGATCATTTAAACCATGCAAAACAACAATTTTACCTCTGCAAAATTTGTTCCAAAAGTGACTTCCCATAAGCGCAACAATTCTGGCCTGGCGAACTTATGAATAATAAGTATCAAAGTGACACATGTAACTACAAGACAGTAAATCATGTGTAAAAAATAAGAGAGGTTTTTGTTTTTGAATATGTCCTTGACAAAAACCTCTCTTGTTTTTCAAAAATTCACTTTTTGTTGTTAGGAAAACACGCCAAGAAAACATGACTAAAACAGGAAAAACAAAGTGTTTTATTTTCTAAAAAACTAGGCCTCTAAGAGAATTGAATATATACAAAACCATAATGTATATTTGGAAACTAAGAGAGGTTATTGTTTTTTAATATGTCCTTGATAAAAAATTCTCTTGGTTTTCAAAACTTCACTTCCAGTTGTTAGGAAAACATGAAAGAAAAACATGTCTAAAACAGAAAAAACAGAGTGTTTTATTTTCTGAAAACATAGGCCTCTAAGATGATCGAATATATCCCAAACCATATAGTATGTTCAAAACATGAGAGATTTTATTGTGTTTTGGTATGTTATGAACAAAAACCTCCTCCAGGTTTCAAAATTACTTTCCCATTTGTTCAAAATCTCAGCTTGAAGTTGGTTACTCAAAACTTGCAGAAGCGCAGTGTGCTCTTAGCAGAAGCGCAGCGTGGTATTTGATAGGGGTTTTGGAGGCCTTCCCAGATGATTTTTGGGCTGAAAGAGGTATGGGTGGAAATTTTATAATGTCTTCTACACAATGGAACCATCAAGTACTGCAAATGCCTTCTCCAACCCTCTGAAAAACTGACTTGAAGTCAAACTTTCCAAATGTGTAGAAACCCTCCTATAGCGACTGTATTTGGGAAATTTATCTCAAATGATAACACATGTGCATAAACTGAAGGAGGTTTTTGTTTCTTGGTCTATGATTGACAAAAACCTCTCACTTTTTTCAAATTAATCTTTCTTAATTCAAAAACCAATTTTGAAGTAGAACTTTGACCAAGACAATCATTTGAAAGTTGATGACAAGGAATGATGACATGACCATGATGAAAATGTATGACCTTGGATGAGTGGAGGGAGTAGTATTGACACCTAGACACACCAATGAAAATTTTACAACCAAGATATGTCAAATTGTATTTGAGAATTTTATCTTGAAAATATAACAATTTGACCTAATAATCCTATCAATCACATGAAAGAGTAAATTTGATCACTGGTGACTGACAGAACTGACAGATACTAACAAAAGGCTTGGTTTGTACTGGTAGGCATGGTGAACAAGAGAATTGTTATTGTCTATCATTAATATGTAACAATTCAAACAATTGATCCTCTTTTCATAAGCTTGGAATACAGATGACAGTAAGTATTTAGCAGTTGTAATCGCTATGTATTTGTCACAAAGAGTAGTTAAGTATAAGCAGTCTTCTATAGCATAAAAAAAAATCGCATAGGAGCTTATAACACACAATGATGTCAACAGTATATAATTTATCATACCAATACAAACAACTGTTGATATAATATCCCAAGAATTTGTAAAAAGACAGTATGACAGAATTTTGACAGAAATCCTACTTCCTCTTCTCATGGGTTTGCTATACAAATGGGAAATGCTTAGAATTTTCGGCTCAGGAAACTCCCCCTGGACCGAAGATATGGCACATCCTCATGCCATGAATTAGCAATAGGCTTCATGGTCTTTACTATTTTTAGAGGGGGGTTAGCAATAGGCTTCTTGGTCCTCTTGCCCGATGAGGCTGCAGGGGTATCAACAAGTTTCTTGGACTTTTGGTCTGGTAAAGGAATAGCTTGAGCATGAGGGTTTGGGTGGATTAACAGTCCCTAGATCAAGAGTCTTCTTGCTAGTCTTGATTGTGAGATGAGGGTTTGCAAATTGGTCAATGAACTCATCCCACGTTTTCTCCTGTTTTTCCAACTCGGCTAAGACAAGTAGTTTGATAAGGCCGTGGTGAAATAGGTTGTTATGGGGATTGGTTACATCCTTCCTCACTGGGAATACATCATCTCAAGACTCTTTAAGAAGTAAAAGGGAAAGTTACAATGGCTTATTGAACTGAAAGTGAGCTAATAATCGAAATTGACAAGCTCTAAAGACAAAATATCTACCTTCACATGTAATCAATCTGGTGATGACTGTGAGAGGGTTGATCAACTCCTCTTTTATCCACTCCTTGGAGTATCCCTTAGCTCCAGATATGTTCTGAAATTCAGTTTTGAAAACCCTGGTATAGCTTTCTCTTGGCAACTGGTGGTGTTTAAATCAGCGGTCTCCAACTCGTGGGATATTTGTGGCTGAGGCAATTGATTCCTCAGAGGCCACGAACATAGTGAATAGGAGTTGAGGCAGGCTAAGAGTGTTCCATTGTTGTTGATTTTTCCACCATGCTCACTCAATCCACTTGCATAGAACATGTAATGTCAAGCCTACAATGAACAGCCTGTAACAAAAATGTATGTCAAACCTACAATGAACAACCTGTAACAAAAATAAACCAATAGAGTGGTATGTTAAGGACATATACAACAATTTATAGCACACAGGAGTTTAACACTTCAAGATAAACTGACTACTGATGTAATAACTTGTATCATGAAAATAATACAAAATTTTTACAAAGATTTACTTCTTCTAGGCTATGTTATCATTTGTCAACTCATGAACCCCTCCCTACACCTAAGTATTATGACACCTCACAATCAAAAATATAAGAAACCAGTTAGTTCTCCCAATAGCCGAAGATTTACATCTTGTTAAGTGTAGAGATAAATTTCACAGATTGGTATGACGAGACGGTTAAAAGATGGCCCCACCTATAGGATAAGAGATCCTATATATAGATAAGAAGAGGTAGGTAAGAGAGTTTCAAGATAGTCTCAGAGTTAGTTCCCAATGGCAAGTTTATGGAGTTCATTAACCTTAGCTTAACCATACATACTTCATGTCATCCTTGTCTACAAGTAATGTCATACATCAGGACAAGTTTAAATTTATTATTAATTTTTGTCAGATTATCATCCTTGCTAGGTAGAATGCCCCGCTGCCAGCAAGCTTGTTCAGTACTCTGGCGGGTTTACCTAGTCATACCACAGGCCGGTACCCGCTGCCAACAAACCTGTTCAGTATCCCAACGGATTATCCTCTCACACCCTCAGAGACTGGCCCTCCATCTTTTAAGATTTTAGTATAAGATTGCTTTATGCAAGAAGATGGGGGGACAGCTTTGAAAACAACTTTTTCTTTCCTTTTATTGGGATGGTATTTATGTTAGAGGATGAATTTCTGTTATATATATTCCTTAGTGATTGCCCTTATGTAAGGAGTACTTAAGAAGGCGTGGCCTATCTAAAGATATGATGTAGTCAAGCTATTTAGTGTGTAGTGGATGGTACCATTGAGAAAGAACGGAAAGGTATGTCTAGGCTCAACTCACTTTCTTCTTTTGTAAGTTATTGTGATGTTTCCATGACTAACCGCTAATCAGACCTCCTTGTTACTCTTTAATAAAGATAGTTTACTCACTTACTCAGGTTTATTGGGGAAAATGTACAAGATACCTCTAAGCTTGAGGGTTATGGTGTCACTTCCTTATATAGTGGTGAAGATTCAAGAGCAATTGCTATTTAAGATGCTTTGAGAAAAAAAAGATGAAAGTCTTTGCAAAAACATGGCTAATTATAGCAATTTATTATTCATTTGATGCTTAGCAAACAACAAGGTTCAAGTATAGCAATGTTTTGAAGACGAATCCTTCTTTTATATTTCCTTGAAACTATCTACTCGTAGTGAAATAAATACCTACAGAAGTCTCTAGAAAAAAAAAACACTCTAAAATATCAAAGACTAATGAGATCAAGTCACTGGAACATGTATCTCATAGATATTTTATTAAAAGAAAATGTAAAATGAGTTTGCATTAGACTCTAAGCTAAACTAACAACATGCATCTTTTATTTACTATCCTACCCTACCTAAAAAGAAAGGGAAAATCTATATTCAAGTGTAAGAACTCTTCCAATGTAACCATGTGTGGAGAAAGATAAGAAACATACTCATATCCATGTATGAAAAAGTTACCGCAGTGATTACCTGGATATGAAGAACCAACCTACCTACTTGTTTTGGCATCAGAAGGTGTTGAAGAAGAGAACAGTATTGTGGCTTGATGACCTCTTGAAACCAAATTTCAATGTAATCTTGATGTTCATCAATAGAAATTTATATGCTCTCCTTCATCATGCTATGCAGATCCTCTTCTTTTAGATGATTGATTTTTGAAATACATAAAGGATCTGTTGAGATGGATGTTGAGAACTCCTCAATCTCAGGTCTTAGTGATTGCTCTCCACCAAAGGTAGTCCATAAGTTTTCAGCTTCCTTCACAGTTTGGAAACGAAGATCATTTTGTAGCTCATAGGACCTTGATTCTTCTAATATTTCTGGAGAGGTAGATACACTTTTGGTTGTTTCCAAAATATGTTCTTCTTGAAAAGAAGAAATCCTGACTGTTGCTAGGATTTGAGTTCTTCCAAACTAATGGTCATCTTCGAATTCATCTTGTCATTTGATAAAACTTGGTTCACACAAAGATGATATCCATAAAGTTAGGATCTCCTGATGGTGGTAAGAAAACAAAGGTTGTATTGTTTGGTTCTGCGGAACGCTCGAGTGGTCTTGCCTCCTGTCCCACTATTACTGATGCTTCAATTTCTTGTTCTATAGTGCTCCCTTCTTTAGTCTCTTTTAGAGACTTCTTTAGCTCTTTGGGTTGATCTAGCTCCTATTTTTTGGTATCGGTCTGTGGATTTTATAAGAAGAATGTTCCTTCCCCCAAATCGATCGGAAGGAACCTTGGTTGAAAGGTCTGATTTTGATTTAATGTATCTACCTTGTGGGTCTCTAGGCCTATTCATGAAAGAAAGCAAAAACAAAATAAAAAACTACCATTTGGTTTCTAGGTCTATTCATAAACAAAAACAAAAACTATCATTGGGTTTGGGGGAACCTGCTATAGCAGATGCGCAAGTTCTTACCTCTCATCTTAAAGTTCCCTCGCCACCAAGATAATGCTAAGGTCTAAAGATGATCTATTTCCTAACTACTTCTTACCTTAAGACAACTCCCCGGCAACGGCGCCAAAATGATGGGTGTTATATATGCATTAAAAACACACTAAAAACCCTCAATTAAATTGTCAACCCGGGGTAAGTAAACTTAGAGTTGTAGCAAAATATATCCCAAAGGTAGAAGGGTTGGTAGTAGTATAGTCTAACTAGGGAAGGTAGTTATCTAAGGGCTAATCTATTCAAGCAAAGCTATCTAATGAGCAAACCCTACTAAGAAAATTGAAACTATGTAACCTAAGTAATTTTGGGCCAAGGATCGATGGATAGTCCTAAGAAAAGCAAGTCAAAAACCCTATTCGAAGCAAACTAGCTCAACAAACTACTAACCATAATAATGAGCAACTAACAAAAGAAAATTGTTTTAACTTATCAACCTACATTCAATGAGCAACTATCCTATGAAAGCAAATAAATAAACAAGCAAGAAAAAACACCTATCTAACCTATTAAAGCAAATATACAAGCAAGCAAAGACACTTGACTAACCTACTAAAGCAATAGACAACTATGTAACCTACTAAAGCAAATAGACAAGTAAGCAAAGGCAACTAACTGCTGCAAGTAATCAAAGTAAAACTTCTCACTGAACAACTATCTAGCCTAAGAGGCAAGTGGACTAAATTCTCAACGAAAAACTATTTCTAATGCATGAAAGGAAATCTAAGAGGCAACTGGACTAAATGCTCAATACAAAACTATGTCTAATGCATGAAAGGAAATCTATTTTATTGAAAGCAAGAAGAACTACAAACTAATGCTTAATCTATAATAAGAAAACTACTATCTAATCTATCAAAGAAAAGTCTATCTATCCTACAGCAGCAATAAAACTTTATTCTAATCTATGAAAGCAGGAAACTATATCTATGAAAGAAGGAAAACTATCTCTTCTAATCTACAAAAGCAAGAAACTATCTTTAATCTACGAAAACAGGAAAATTGTCTTTTAACCTATGACAATTAAAATATAATGTTGGTGGTTGTGTGAATGTCTTCGGTGTCGGATGATATTTCGATGGCACTTGACAACAAAGGACAATTCCAATGGTATAATATCAACACTAATCTCAATGGCAAAGTGAAAGGTATGGATTAAACAATCCAATGAGAGTTTTTCCATGACAAAACAATGTTAAATACACTGCATATTCATATATGAACCATCAACAACATAACGAGATCATCATTATATTTCTACACTATGTAAGAAAAACTAAATTCAACCATTAACTAAGAAATATAATTGCAATTTAATTCTAGAAATAAAATTACATAAAATGAAAACTATACTATATATATTCTAACAATTCAAACTCCAATAAAGAAATGATTAAAAGCAGAAATTAAGACATGCATTAAAAAGTAAACCAACAACTACATTAACCAACAACTAAGTAAGCAAAATCTATATAAAAATGAGATAAGCAAGCTATAATGAAAAATTGGAATTAACTCTATCCATCCATCAAATCCTTGTCAAAGAGAACCCAAATAAAAACTCTGTTCTAGTCTAATTAAAACTTTGTTTTAAACTTAACTATAAAATCATAAAAGAAAGCATAATCTAATATCTAATTGTGCATGGGGTTAGTCTAGGGATTTGCAAATCCGTTCCTAATCTACAAGATCAATACATGTTAACACATCTCATCATTCTAACCTACAAAAGAGAATCAAAACAATTAAACTACAGCAAACTAATTAACACAATAAAAATATGCATGTACAGAAAAATAAAGAAAACAATCAAATCATAAAATGCATGAACAACACAAAGATAGTTACCAGACGGTTGGTGGGCCCCCCAGCAAGTCATGGTCACTCCCTAAAATCACACCATGAGCTCAGCAAAAGAAATTCACCATTAAAACGCAGAAACACAGTTTTATACAATTATGGCAATTGAAAAATGAAAAAACGGAGCCAAAATAATTTTGGCTCTAACACACAACTTCTTCTACTACTTAAAAACTATTTGACCACCATGTTGGTATTTATAATGTTTGTAGACCAAGTGGTCGATCACATGAGGTTTGAACTACTTCTAAAATTGGCAAATTTCATTAATGGTGCCTTAACTGTCGAAAACGAGCGAGCCAATAATCACCTACCATAACAACCCAAAATCAAGTAGTCAAGAGTTCAGTAGCTAAAGGGGATAAGGATGAAAAAAACCAACCTTCTCGATTCGCCCATCACTGGTCGCCAATACCATAACCGCCAAGTCGCCCTCCATTTTTGTGCAATACGTAGTGCTGGAAGGAGTGTCAGATTGGGTACTGGAACGAGTGCTAGATCGGGTACCGGAACGAGCACCAGAGTGAGTGTCGGAAGCATAAACGTAGTGCATTTTTGCCCTGTAACATCAAAAAATGTGAATCAGATCCTTGGTAGTGTGAAAACATGATAAATTATGCTCGATACAATCATTAAACATGAATCATACGTACCTTATGTCGATCATATCGTTTTATCATAAAATTCTTCAAAAAGCTCCTTCAAAAGATGAAAAACACATATGCACATGTGGCAAAAGTGCATAATAACCGTCATAAAAGTGATCATATCTCCAGCCCAACACAGCTTCAATTAAAATAAGTATTATATGTACCTAGAATGAAAAGGAACCTTGTCTCTAGTTATGCCTTGGAAGACAAAGGCTACAAGGTTACTTTCTCAGAAGGAAGAGTTATTGCATGGCAAAAAGACTCTCATATAAATTATGCCAAGGTAATTGGTGTCCGAGAAAACAGCTTGTACAGATTAACCATTAAACTAGTCCAAGCCCCGCTACATGACTATCATCTTGAGTGAGATATGGCATAGAAAACTATCTTGCATTCGTTATAGAGCTCTCCCAACTCTAGGGAAAATGGTAACAGGTCTACTAGAAATACAGATTCAGCATAAATGTGTTTGCAAAGGTTGTGCCCTTGGAAAAAACGTTAAAGGATCCTTCTCCAGCAGTGACAATAGATCAAAGGAAATCTTGGACTTAATACATTCAGATGTGTGTGGGCCAATGCATGTTGCATCTCTGAATGGGTACTTATACTATGTACTCTTCATAGATGATCACTCCCAGAAAACTTGGATTTACTTTCTGAAGAACAATGATGTAGTCCTTACAAAATTTCAAGAATTCAAAGCTCGGGTTGAGAACTAGACTGGAAGAAAAATCACAGTATTAAGATCAGATAATGGAGGAGAATACACCTCAAAAGATTTCAACAAGTTTTGTATTAAAGCAGGGATCAAGAGGGAGTTCACACTTCCTTACAACCATCAACAAAATGGGGTTGCAGAAAGGAAAAACAGAACTATCATCGAGGAAACTAAAGCAATGATACATGACCAGAGTCTACCTATGACTCTATGGGAAGAAGCATGTATGACAACAGTGTATGTTCAAAACAAAAGTCCTCATCAGATCCTGAAAACATTACTCCAAAAGAATCCTTCACCGAAGTAAAGCCTGATATTGGACACTTCAAAATATTTGGGTGTCCAATATATTTTCATGTACCCAAAGAGAAAAGATCCAAGCTAGAACCTTCAAGGAGAAACGACACATTTGTAGGATACAATGAACCCTCAAAGGCATATCGAATCTACATTCCTAGTTAAAGACAAATTGAAATAAGCAGAGATGTTACCTTTGAAGAAGTATCCTTCCAAAGATCCAGAGAATCTCAGATGGAAATTGATAGTGAGACAATGACTTCTCCCCCTTCACTAGTTCAAAGGGAGACAGACATTATTCCAATTGATCCAATAGCTCTAGTTGTTCCAACCGATATAGTTGCTCCAAGTGACATACCCAGAGATATTACAGTTGAACATAAAATGCCTGCTTGGGCCTAACAAACTCTACAAGAAGCAAAGCGACATAAATCCCCTCAAGGAACAAGCTGAGAGAGTAAGAGACCAAAGAGATTTTCAAGCTACCTTTCAGCCATGACCCATATCATTGACTCAGATCCATCTTGTCATGGATAAGCTTCAGGTGAACAAGTATGGCAAGATGCCATGACTGAAGAATATCAATCTATATTGAAAAATGATGTATGGGATATTGTTCCAAGACCAGAGGGAAAGCCTGTAGTGACTTCCAAATGGATTTACAAAATCAAGCATCCAGTTGATGGAAGCATTGAAAAATACAAAGTGATATTTGTAGCCAGAGGGTTCTCACGAGTAGAGGGAGTTTACTATGACGATACTTTTTCTCTAGTAGATACACCTCCATTCGTTCTATCATTGCACTAGCTACTTCCATAGGTTGGAAGCTACGCCAGATGGATGTAAAGACAGCCTTTCTCAATTGTGAAATTGAAGAAGAAGTTTATATCGAGCAGCCAGAAGGATTTTTTATGCATAATGAAATATCTCATGTGTGCAGGTTGAAGAAAGATCTATATGGTCTAAAACAAGAACCACATGCTTTGTACGAGAAAATAAATGGATTTCTGATGAGTTTTGGCTTCAACAAAAGTGTTGTTGATCCAAACTTATATCATCACATTCATGGAAATGAGTGTTTGATTTTGGTCCTATAAGTGGAAGACCTTTTCCTCACTAGTTCAGAGAGACTCATTGTTGAATGAAAAGAAGCATTGACTGTTAAATTTGAAATGAAGGATTTGGGCTTGATGCACTACTTCTTGGGACTAGAAGTATGGCAGAGGACAAAGGAGTTTTTCCTAAGTCAAGGAAAATATATTGGGGAGATATTGAAAAAGTTTGGCATGACAGAATGAAAATCCATGCCCACTCCAATGGTGATGGATTTGAAGAAGATGAGTGATACTAATTCAGGAGAGGTAGATCCACACTTATACATACAGTTGATTGGATCATTGATGTATCTGGTTAACACAAAAACGGACATATTCTATGCAGTGAACGTGCTTATCCAGTTTATGAGCCAACCAAGACAGACACATTGGATAGCTGCAAAACATGTATTGAGATATTTACGAGGCACAGTTGGTTATGGCCTGAGATATGCCTCCAATGTAGATTTGAGCCTGCAAGGATATGTCAATGCATATTGGGTAGGAAGCGCAGTGGACAGAAAAATCACCTTCGGTTGTTGCTTCGCTTTAGGGTCTGCCATGGTTTCCTAGTGTAGCAGAAAACAGAGCTATGTGGCATTGAGCACCGCAGAGGAAGAGTACATTGCATTGAGTGTAGCAGTTTGTGAAGCAGTGGGGCTTCGCAAACTTCTGACTGACTTATTCGATCATGAGATGGATCCTACTACTATTCATTGTGATAACCAGAGCTATGTGAAGCTCTCCAAGAACCCTTTGTTTCATGACAGATCAAAACACATCGAGATAAAGAATCACAATATTAGAGACATTGTGCAGAGGAAGACAGTACATGTGCAGTACCTTCCTACTCATGAGCAGATCACAGATATCTTCACCAAACCACTTGCCAAGACAAAGTTCGATTATTTTCGTGAGAGAATTGGCCTGGTGGAGAATGCCTCCCTAGATGAGAGGGAGTGTTGATGATTACAATTGCGTGAGACATTCTCCAGGACACAAACCTGAGAGAGAGCCCCTGAGATGGGTGTATGGTTCCTATCTGAGACAGAGTGGAAACGTAGAGATGGCCTCCTCGTTA